>NW_023590909.1:3324012-3494051 GCF_014843425.1 Jatropha curcas
ATCTTCACGCACACAGGTGCGTGCGCGTCGTATTTCGAGAGTGCACCCTTTGCTGACGTAAGTTCTTGTTCACCGGTGGTTCATTGTTTTGATGCTGCTGTACCTCAGACCCACTGGTCACATCAGTCCATTTTGACTTTGTTTGGTTCCTTTGTTTTTTTTTTTTTGTTTTTTTTGAATTTCATCTATACTGTACTACATAGACCTATAGCTGTAGTAAATGGATCTCCTGGTTCCCAATCCTCATTGAGATTAAGCTATCAGAATATTTGTTAGCTGGGTAGATCTGACAGTCAATAGTTGACGAAAAAAAAGGTAAGACTGTTAATTGTTGTTCCACTATCTCACGGAGAATTCCCTTCACATCCAGATTAGTCCATTGGTGAATATGTAGACTGAGTAACCAATTTTACTTTCTGCTTCAGTCTCGTACCTTGTTATGCTATATCATGTGAGGCCTAAGACGAGCTTTGAGCATGGGCATAAATCTTGAACGGTGCGGACGCAGCAACCCAACAACAGTTTCGACAGGATCCGAGTTATAAAGTGGAAATCAGAGAACTCCTTAATTATGGTCATTGGCAATCAATTCATGCAGCAGCCAACCCAAATTTCACGCAGGATATTTACTTCTTGATACCAGCTAAGAAAGATATGGGATAGCCGAGCCTTCAACAGAGGCTTACTTGCAAGAAAATACAGAATTACAAGTTAAACCGTCCTCTCGAAATTTCAAGCCACTAACCAAGTTAACAGGAAGAGATAGGAACTGTGGGTTTGCGTGTCTTAAGATCGCGAGATCTGATTCGATGCTCAATCTTAGATTTCCTAGCAGCGATTATTACTGTACATGGAGTACCTTAGAGTATTCCTATGTGCTCTTAGAAGGAGTATAAGAGAAAGGTCGCACTAAATCATTATCGTTCTACCATCTCCCATTATCTCATCCTATACATGCTGTCACCCTGTCCTATAAAATCTTTGTTTTGTCTGTTTCTTATGCCCGTTTCTATAACGCAATCCAGCAGGATTGGCAAAGAAGGCAATTACAGGACTCAAAAATGGAAGGCTGCAATGGTTGGAGGAGATGAGAAACTTTGGCAAAAAACGAGACATGAGATCTTTGTAATTGCCTCCACAGAAAGAAGCACCAGTCAAATGTATAATGGGGTGTTTCACAGTTAAATATAGATCAGAAATATGGTTCGACTTGAGAGTACAGAGGCGTAGATTGGTCCAGAAGTTCAAGTTAGAACGACCTTATGGATTGGATTACAGGCGAAACACTGCCCTGTAGGCCACGTGATGAACCACAATCAGGAATTGGCTGGTGGAATGACGTCTATTTCCAGGTTGCATTGCGAAAAGTGGTATCATCCATCTTGGGAGTGACCTATGGCGAAGATCAACTAATTTTCGCACCAAATTTGATGTTCAAAACTATTATTCGAACTCTTGTCTAGACTGGAGATGGCAAGCACAGTACGAAGTGAAGTCAACAATATCCCCATCGCACAAAGGTGTCTGAACAGATTTGCATTTGAAAAGAACACGAGCTTATTATAAGAATACTTGGAGAGTTGTTTTCACAAGTTCCCAATCTTGCCTTGTATATGTCTTGTACGCAATCTAGGTGATAATTCTATGAGCAAGACTAGAGGGAATAGCGTCAATTTTTGAGCAAACTGCATCTGTGAGAGAAGCTGCTCCACTAGAATAATATATTATGTTTGGAGGCCTACCTGTAGACAAAGTCACACAAGAGCAGGGTTTGCAAAGCACTTTAAGTAACTAATGAATTTCTTTCGGGTAAATTCAGAGCGATGCTGATCATGGACTTTATGATTCATTTAATATCATCATAAAGTGTAAGATCACATTGCTTATTGTTTATGTTGATGATGTATAGGTGACGAACTGAAAGTAATCAGAAAAAGAAATGGCTCACTATAACTTGAGAAGATTTTGTTTGCATGCTTAGAGGGAATGTTGGAGATTAAGGATTTTGGAAGTTGGAAGATATTTCCTTGAGGTAGAAGTATGCTAGATCCAGAAAAGGAATTTTTATTTCTCAAAAGAAAGTACATCGCACACATTGACAATCCTCACAACCTTAAAGGAGAACTGGTATGTTGGAAGAATAGTAAAACTATAGAAGTCCACCTATTGAAGTCAATCATAAGGACTTCAAGCTGGACGTGGAAAGTCAACGTTGATGTTGGCTCGTAGGTTATCGAAAAAGATTGGTTCGTTTCGGATGGCAGATTTGTTCCTGTTCATGAGGCAGACTGGAGAAGACGTTTGAATTTGATATCGTGAGAGCCGCCCAGTACCTAGACCAAGAATTGCTATAACATTTATAATTTGGAGTTGGAGTCATAAGAGTCTAATGTACTCTGCAAAGACCTCCGGGAGTAGTCTCCACTCGAAAGCCTATGCAAATTGGATATTCTAGATAAATTTAAAATCGAGGCTCCAGGTAGAAGATTTTTATTTATCGCAAAAATGGCCATTGATTCTTCTGACAATACAGCGCTGTACACTAAATGTGGATTGGGCCTGGTTCCTTGATGAACTAGGCGATCGAACCCTTCAGGTCTTATTCTGGTCTTGTTCTTTTGTTGGGAGGAAATCTGGTCACATGAAGAAGCAAGAAGCAGTCGAGCTAAAGGTTTGTTGTTGCATCAGATCCTAGTTTCAGAAGCGCATGAATAACGAAGATGAAATGTCTATGGCACGTGTAATCTGATGAACTCCTATGTTGTGTAGATTAATGGAGGAGTTAAAGAGTTGGCTGGAACAATAAATGTGACTAATTGTCTTTGTGATAGTAAAGCAGTCATCAAGTATTATGAATAATCAATATAACATGATCAAATCAAGCACAGATAGAGAGCTGAATCGCAACATTAATAAGAAAGATAAGCGATCCAAGTTGAAAGTTTTCATAAGTGGTCTCCTATAGTAAGCTTCAAGGCCTGATGTTTTCAACAAAAAGGGATTTTGGAATAGCAAGTTTGGTTTTCATCCTGTTAGTTTGTCACAGTTGGGCATGTGTAATATCTATGCGGTCAACATTATTAGTGTAGAGTATTGAGAAATATTTGTAAATTTAGTGTAAATTACTTGTCTTTTTCTAGTTTAAGGTTTATTCCTGATTTAGATGTACTGTCCCTATATTAAGATTAAGAGAAGGGAAAAACCAATACTTTTGATTGTATGTATATTAGTAGAATAGAGGATGTGGCAATCAATACACACATATATAGAGAAATAAGCCCTCTCTTTTCAAAAACTACAGTTAGTTGTTCCTTGATACCAAATAGTACTAGTCTGGACAGTACATTAGAGGAAAAAAAAAAAAAAAAAGACTAACCATGAAAAGGAAAGCGCCTCAAACACACATCGAAAAGCATACAGATGAAATAAAGATTTTAAAAACTCAATGGGAGAATTAAAAAGTTATGACCACTAGTAAAAATTTAAAAAACCATAGAGATCCACAAAAGCATTATAAAACCGTGTCTGCCCGTTTTCTAAATTTTGCAAAGGGAATTACACAGCTAAAAAAAAAAAAAAAAAAAAAAAAGACTAGCATAGAAAAGAAAGGCTAAACAATAAAGATACAGTACATACAAGATTTCAAACTCTATGGGAGAATTAAGTATGCATGTAAAATTTAAAATACATAGAGATCCACTAGCCATACCTGTTGCCGTTTTCTTAAATTTGCACAAAGGGAATTCAGCTAACTCCATTGTAAATATAGATAGCATTGTCCCACACGTGTCATAGAACATAAAACTGCCTCCATGAGAAAGTGCCATTGCAGGCTCTTCTATCAATTGGTTACCAACGCAAGATATAAACCGCAAATCTTGAATGACCAGTTACAAACTATGCATATTTATTCCAAATTGATTTTTTAATAATAACTTCTGAATAAGTCATGGATTCAGACATCCGTAACAAAGCCCCAGAAACATAAATACAGCAAATTCTTTTATATACAGAAAAATGAATACCCATGTCTCATTGAAAAAACGTCAAACACTTACAAATAAGCATACCATAATTCAAAGAAATCGGCAGAAACAACACATACCTTCAAGCAATTAAGAAAGGAGAGTTGTTGAAGCCAGAGGTGGAAGAAGGAAGAAACACCCACGCAGATGCTAACTTGTGGATTGAGTAGGGGTTCTTGCTTCAGTGAGCTACTCGCAGGAACAGGAGGAAGTTTTATTTTGCGCTTTCGCTGTTTGGTAGTATAATTTACTGAAGGCTCAAGCCTCCAATAAGAAGATTGAAAAAAATGTTTTACGTTTCTCTGATTAAATTAACAAATGTTTGAGCCAGTAAATCTATAATTCATTTCTTTTAGAAAATATTTATTTTATTAAAAAAAGTTTTAGAAATCAATTCTCATAGTCACATTTTACTTATAACACAATTCATTCAATAAAGTATTAAACTTAGTAAAATCCATTTAAAAAAGAAATTATTAATTTAATTTTACATAAAATGATTAGTACCCAGCACCGCTATGAGGAATGCGATTAAATATTTGTTTGTATTCATATTTTTCCGATACATAAATATGAAACATCAGCGTGGGAGCTATTCGATTGGTTTTGCAAAAGTCAGTAATGGGCAAATCCCCGACCCATTTTTTTGATAATTGTCGCAATCATTATACGAAAAAGATACAAATACACAGTTGAAACTAAAATTTGATCCCTGAAACCAAGTCACTCCGATCCCTGGCATGCCTGCCAACAACTATAAAGTATCAACCTGGCCGACTTCCAAATTTGAGTTACATAGAAACAAGGTCCAACCATGGAATTCTCATTGTACATTATCAACAGAAATCACAAGGACCAAAAAGTAAGAAAAGAGGCAAAATCTGAGAGAAAAAAAAGGGTTAATCAGCAGGCTCCTAGCCACGGTTAACAATTAGAGACTGAAATATCACAAGAAAATTGACAGCAAGGCAAACGTTAAGTGGGAGAACAAGAAAAGCTCCTCTACTTCATTCTTTCCGGTGTTCCATACTTGAGAGCATAGGAACAACAGATCACTAAATACACCCTGCTCCAAACATATCAAGGGTTCTACAGCAAATATACTGTAACCAAATTAAACCTTTTCAGATAAGATACATTTAAAAGAAAAATATGAAAAGAAATCAACCATATCTAGTAACTCCCCATCATCTCAATATTTCTTTTTTTAGCCCTGACACCGTCTCTCCGCTCCAAGCCCTGCTCAATGCACATTTTATCAGTCTCCTATGATTAAATAATATTTACAACTGAAAAAATTACTGCCGAAACCGGAATACCTGAATAAGTGGGGGATCGAGCCACATCTAAGGAGGCTGGCGTTGGCATTGCAAAAATACCATCTCTGGGTTTCACCTTAGTCATAACCAGCATCTACTTGAACACTACCAGTTTGTCATCCACAAACATTTCCCCCACCACGCCTTGAGTGGCTCTGGCCCCTTTCTCTATACCTTGAACCCGGATTATGAGAACCATCTTTTGGAGGTTCAAAGTTGCCCACTTTGTTATTGTTGTGGGGCCCAACTGGCTGGTACTCATAATGTGAATTGTGTCTCTGTCTTTCCCGCATTGCAGGGGCGTTGTTATGCTGCTTGTTATCTTTCCCAGATCCACTCCAATCTCCACGAGAATCATTCTCTCTACCAAAACGGCTATTATGATTCCCATTTTTGCGGAATCCTGAAGATATGCGTTGGTCATGTCGAACATCCATGTTGGAGGGAGACTGTGATTCAGAGGGGCTACCAGGACGTCCTCTTTGTGCAGCCAACTTTCTTTCCCTCTTAAGATCTTGATACCCATCAGCCTGAACTTCTCCCACTTTGCACTTTTCAGACAGAGTTTCATCATGGTAAGACTGAGGCCTTGTTGCAGCAGCGTCCTTACCAGGTTGAGGTAAAAGAGGCTCCGCACACTGAGGAGCAGACTCCTTCTTAGGCCTTCCAGTTTCAGGGCCTAAATTTCCACTGCTATTGGGCCGGCTTCCTCGCTGATTGGTGGCTGATATTGGCTGTGATTTAGGCTGCCAATGAGATGTTGATCGTTCCCCAACAGCATGGGTTTCTTTTGAAGATGCAGGTGAGTCTGTTTGATGCACCTCAGAGGCTGCAGATTGAATGTGTAGCTTTTCAGCATCCCCAATACTAGTTTTCTTCTCATCACTATTGTGATTGTGCCCTGTGCCTTTGTGACTCTTATGTGGTTGGCGCTTCCCTCTGGCAGTCACACCCTGATCTTTTAAAACAGGAACAGCAGTTACTGCATCAGTATTTTCAGGCACGTTCCAACCATCAGAAGCATCCCACTCGCTAGAATGCCTTGATTGTTCTTTCACGGAACTTAAATCAGGTTTCTGTTGTTGATGATCCTCAATTGATTTTTGATAACTCCTACTCATATTTGTATTTGACTCAGCTGCACCCCTTTGGCGCCATGATCCATGCACTTTTCCTGACCTGCTCTGCCTAACATCCCCAGTCCTGGCCTCCATGGAAGAACTTACCTTCACAGAAGCTGTGCCTGAGGTCTGGGAAATTTCAGCATTCAGAGAACCAGTCTCTGGCCTTTCAGCAGTCACATCTGAGGTAATCTGATTGCTTAGGGAAACAACTACCTGATGACTGTTAACTTGCTGAGACAGTTCTTTGGCGACAGGCTTTGGAATATATCTCTCCATTTCTGCTCTCTTGTTTCTAGGATTATTCTGCACCTGCTGATCGCTCTTTGAGGAGGAAACCACAGCCTCAACAGAAGTATTCTGACTGGCTTCATCAGAAACATCAGTTTTATTTTGTGAACGAACAGGTGCCCAAACAACAGCATCGCCACTTTGGCTTTTCTCAAAAGATTTATTACTTTGTGTATTTCTCATTATCCTGCGAGAATGCTGAGATCTCCACTGATTATTTACTCTGATGTGGGTTTCTTCATTTGCCAATGAAGAGCGCAGCTCTGAGGACTGATTTGCAGCATTTAGTTCAGTTGGAGACCGAACTGAACTACGATCTGACATAGATTCAGAACTCTTTGGCTTGACGCTTTCAACTGAGGTGTCTAAAGTAGTTGTATCATTTGGTATCACTGATGGTAAAGTTTCTGCAGCAGACAGCTCATCTTTATACTTGTTCTTCCCATTCCTGTTCTTCCTTCTATGATGCACTGAAGAGTCAACAGTTACACTTGGATCGGAAGGCAAATTTGACTCAGAGTTTGAAGCAATCTCATCAGCAACATGCTCAGGAGATATAGTAGCATCAGATGCCATATCGGTATGACTTTTTGAAGCCTCAGCTGCAGATGAAGCCGCCAACTTCTCATTGGAATTCTTTTCCAAGGAACTATTTTGCTTTTGTCTGTAGTTCATACGCTTCTGCTTGGAAACACTACTATCATGCACCCGTGGAGTACTGCTGCGCTGTACAGCAATAGCATTATTAACATCCTGTTGGAATGGTTTTGATTGCTCATGAACCACAACAGTCTCGTTGCACGCAATCTTTGGTGTTTCCGCAGGTACATTGCTAGCCATACTGCTGAATTTTTCAAATCCATTCACACTACTTTCCCTACTCTGTGCAACCATACTTGGGCTGGAACCCAAAACTGAGCTTAATGCTCCAGATTTGCTAGCAACCACAGTTGGTGGCCCTGCAGACATGGATTCTTCACGCCTATTCTGCATAGCACCACTAGGAATAGCTTCCAGCTTCTCCCTACTCTGTGCAACTGTATTTTGGTTGAAGCCTGACAACGAATTTGGTACTCCAGATTTGCTTGTAACCATAGTTTGTTGGGGAAGATCCAAGGATTCTTCTAGCCTGTTCTGGATAGTGCCGGTAGGAACACTTTCAAACTTCTGAGTTGCACCATCCCCAGCTTGTGTACGCCTGTTCAACTCCTCAAGTTTTGCAAGAGCCTTGGCTCTCTGCTCTCTTGTTCGTTCTTCCTCTTCCTTTTCTCGCTGTTTAAGTCGCTTAGCTAGCTCTCTCATTTTAGCACGCTGATTACAAAGTACAATCATGAGTTAAAAATACAGAAACATGGTCCATTAGAAAAAATTTCGAAGGATGAAAAATAGAACACTCGTGCCTGGCTGTCACTTGGATCAGAGACAGGTAGTATGGACTCTGCATCATCCTTGCCTGAAGGATGTGGCACAGAATTCTGAGTGTCCTCTGCAGATTTATGGTCTTGCCCATGAACAGAAGATATTTCATAATGTCCACTTGACACGGCACTATGTGGATCTACGACTTGAGATTTTTTCCGCCACCCATCAGCCTCTGGGGTATTAAATCTTCCTTTTCCACGATGATCAGCTCTAACATGTGTGCCATGCGTTGATCTCCTGTGGACCTGTATATTAGTATTTTTCCAATACTGGAATAAGAGACACATTGTCCATGAAAGCCTGAAAGGTACAAACTGACCTGGAGATAGCGGTTGATCCAGTCAATACTGTTGATCCAAGGCTCTTGTCTCCAGCTGAAAAGTGATCTTCAAGTGGTACACTATACACAATTCCACTAGGGTTGGTCTTCTCATGTGATAAAGAGACAATATCAGTTTCATTTGTAGAATGGCTACCAACTTGCAATTTATTCTTCTGCTCTTCCCTACCAAAGACAGATTTAGCATCTTGCCGTCCATCAGAAGCCCTAGCTTTTGCATTTAAACCTTCTATTTTCTGAATTAGAGTGGAATCTTTTGGAGCAGCTAAGGCTTCTGCAGAAGTAGAAGTTACGAGCTCTAACTTTTTAACTGAACTGTCATCAGATGCACTTAAATTCCTTCCCCCAATTTCAGGTGACTTCACTTTTCCAACAGGAACTACCCGATTGTCAATAACCACAGAAGAAGCTTCTTCACCGAGTGTCATCCTTCTTGCATCTGACTCATCATCCTTCTTGCTATCTGCTCTCAAGTTATTTTCCCGCAATGACTTTCTTGGATCCTCCCCCTTCAGAGGATATGGCGCATTGGTTTTTATTGTGTCATCCCACTTCTTCTCTTCATCTTTTCCCTCCCAAGAATCATGTTGCTTCATAAGAACTTTGTATGGTCCTCGAGTATCTTGAGTGTGAAGCACTTCCACTTGTTCCAAAACCAGTGCCTTACTGCTTGGACCATATCCACCAGTTCTGCCATGGGAATTGCCAGGATCAGGAACATTTTGACCAGGATACCTGTTAAAAGCAGAAGGCCCCATTGCCATTCCCATAAATGGAACATCTCGTTCACCGGAATTGCAGTATCCCATTGGAGGACCATAATAGTTTTCATAAGGCACTGGTCCAGGATAAAACCCAGGCCTCATTGGCATGCTTGGGCGAATATAAGCATCATGCATATGTGGTCTGTACATATCACCATTTTTGGGGTGGGGGCCTCTGGGTCCAGCTCCTGGTGGAGGAACTGGCTGCGGATTCGCAAGAGCAGGAGGGGGAATCTGTGGACGGTAATAAGGAAATGGTTCCATGGGAAAGCCACCGGGTGTAACTGGGGACCCAAATGGTGGACCTCCTGGAGGTCCCCTATACCAAACACCACCTGGGTGATTATTCACGGGAGGACCATGCCAAGAATCATAATGCTGAGGAGGAACACTAGAATTAGGATATGGTTGGGGATCAACATGCCACTTCTCCACATTGGACCTACCTCCATCTTCACCATATACAGAATCCTCTCTTCTCCAGGGACCTCCAGGTCCACTTTTCACATTTGCATGCAAAGAAGTATCACCTTCAGAACCCAAAAAAAAAAAACCATGTGACAGGCCATTATGTCACTGACGTTGACCAAAACAACCATATGACTTATATCATTCATTTCAAGTTATGGATATAAGCACATATGATATAGACTGTCTCTGTGAAAAAGACAGCAGTACCAAAATCAAGTGCAAGAATAAATACCTGCACAATCTTCAACCCGCTCTTCAACTGATGCTAGTCTAGCAGAGGAGGAGCCTGGACGACCACTCAAACCATGATCTACCATAAATATTAGATTAAGAAATTGAAAAGAAAAATGCATTAATCATCTTATCCGATTAATAGATTTTCATATACCTAACAGGTTATGCATAAACAGAAATAGAACCGGCTAAAAACTAAACATGACAATAAACTAAACTCCAAGTGAGATATTGTTGATGGTAAAATTGTTTTAATTAATTCTTCAAAGCTTCAAAATGTTCAACTGATATGACAAATTTTGCCACCAACACCAAACTGCAAAAATAATCATCTGAATCAAGAACTCCCTCATGTCACCAACTGAGATGTTATTGCACCAAAAGAAATAAAATATTCAGGAAATACCAACGCAAAGATAACAGCACATAAAACTTCAACTGTATGAATACCAAGGAGACAAATTGCAAATTTTCTTAAAGCAGTGCGGAGCACAGACTAATCTATCCTAAAATCATAACACAAACAATAGAAAACAAGAGCAAAGTCAAAGAACAATGCAGAATTGTTATCTTATAAGGCAATTTTAAGCATAAAACCTTGAGATTCTGCTTTCTTTAAAGAATTGTCTTTTTCTGAACCAAGTGTTGGAAAATCTCCAGAGGTCAAAGAAAACCCATCATTCTTGGACGACGTAACTCCCTGCATGCAACAGTTTGAACATGCTAAGTCCGGCAATCTAAGAAAAAACAGGCCATGCCTAAAAACGCACCAGAAGGAGAGAAAGGAGAAATAGGCTATTGTGTTAGGTTGCAGTTAGAAGCATCAGCAAACAGGAAAGATTATATGTATAACTGTAGAAAAACACATATAGTAAACAGTCATGAATAAGTCTACACATCCCAAATGATCCAAACCTAGCATTGCAAAGGCATTCTTCTTTCTTATATGGCCATTACAAAAAAAAATATCAATTAACAAATCTTTCTTAATGAAATTGCCCTGAATCTTTCGCATTAAAAATTTTAGAAATCCATACACAGTTACAGCTTTACAACATATTTGAACAGCAATTACAAAACCTTCATTATCATTCTCACAAACAAGGAAAACTAAAAACAATAATGAATTTAGACATATAATCGATCTTCAATAAAAAAATGTGCAGCTTAAATGCTTATAAAGTAACATAAAATCCAAGATCAAAATTGGATGTATGATTAGACAATCCAATCTAAAAATAAATAAATTGAAAAGAAATTTAGCTAGAGGCAATTTTACAGATTTGATCAAGCTTATTCCAATTATTCCAAAATAAGAATGACATTGTTGATATCATAAGCCAAAACTATACTTATTCATCAAAATATTACTTTCTATGATTGAATTGAAATGCATTAATCCACTGAATAAAAGCAAATGATAAAATAGAGAAATCATATCCTTCACCATCAGAAAAAATAGTTATAGTGAAGAATGGTGCTAAGGACAAGACTGCAAAAAAATTTGGGTTCTATAATTGAAGGAGGGGGGATTCTATTTGAGCATTGCAAAATGCATTTGAAATATCAGAGTTAATGTATCGCAAAGCAATTGAAAATTAATGCATCAACTCATACAAACATATAAATAAGAAAGTACAGGTTATATTTATTGCCAAAATTTATGTCTTTCTTTCAGGAATTTTACTTCTAGGACCTTTTCCACCTTTTTCATCCATATTATCTTCTTTCAAGGTTTCTTTACAATTACAAACTATAATTCATGTGCTTTCTCACCAAGTCAAGAAAACATACCAACTTTTCTGTTGTTCCTGGTGCACCCCATGCCACTGAATTATCAGACAAAGTTTCAGCAAACCGGGATAAGTGTGAGCTACCAGGTCTTGTTTCTGCACTGCGGGGACGTAATGCTGCATGTGACGTCTGATTTGATGTCAATGCACCAGAAGATGATGACGGCCTGGAATTTGGACCCCATGCATTACTAATAGGATCACGGGCTCTGTCACTGCCTGCAGTTGATGGTCGAGTGCCACTTCCACCTGATGAAGGGCGACCGTTGAGATGGCTTGGCGAACCAGTGCCACCATCAGCATTTGGAGACAGAGACGAAGAACCCCACGCATTTGATGTGGAAGAAGGAGATTTGCTGCCCCAACTATGGGTGCCCCTTTCGTGTGAGATGCAATTAAAAAACAATGCAAGCAAAAAAGCATTTAGCATCACTAAATTAGCAGCAAATGAAGACATGTAAAGATTATAACAGAACATATTCACGAAAAACTATTAGAAGAGACTACTACATGAGAAACTCACTTGGGAACAATTTCAACATTTGGGTCCAAACCATGGTTTTCTAACCTTGAAACAGCAAAGAAAAAATGTGAAACTTGATTAGGGGATGAACCAGGTGCCTTATCTTTCTCTACTGTACAGAACCTTAAACCCAAAACTATACCTTTGGCTTGGTAAATTTATAGGTTTGGGAACAGCCACTTTCCCCAACACAGTCATACCACTTCTTCTTGCAGAAGCCCATCTGCAACCAATCACGTTAGATACCCATAGATACTTGATAATATAATGCCATTACTTTTTCATATCCCCTAAATTTTATTTAGAAGCATTTATAAGTAGCTTTACAATTAGTATTAGCAAACTCTCAGCAAGTAATTTTTCCTGGTATCCCGAAATATAATATAATTTTGACACTGCAAAAAATTTGCAATTCTGCATTGCATGTACAGAAAGGAAGAGATACAATTGAATCTGCCCCACCCCTTCCCACCCAGAAAGAGGGAGGGTTTTGCTTCCAGATTCACTGCTCAACTGGGAAAACACTTACTGACGCTAGTATAGGGCTCAAAGTTTACTAAAAAAAAACACGATACCTTCTCTCTCCAGTCAACATACTTGATGTCATATTTCACTTCTCATAGCAATGGTCAATCAAAAGAATTTGACAAACCTGGGAATATGGACAATAAAATTTCATCAGAAAGATGTAATACAGTGAAAAGCATGGTATAAGGAAAAAGCAGAAATATCGTAAATAAAAAATTTTTGCTGTTCCTGAATTTCAATAAGCAATCAGCTGCAGATAATGCACAATCAAGGAAGTCAAATTCTGGGATCAGAATAATACAGAAGAAACAGAGGACAAACTTGGTCGTATATTGAATAACTGGGGATGGGAAATATATCCAGCAAATCACTTTTATTGTGCTATAGGGGCAATAAGACAAAAGGGGCATGCAACATCAGACTTGAGAAAAAGTGTAAGAACTTGCAGAAAACTTATAACTTCTTAAGGTACGTATGCTTTGTGTTTGTGCTCATGTCCACCAAGTACATTTGTACTCCAAGCAATGTCGATGTCCAACAGTTACGAAATTAAAATGCTTTCTGAATAATATTACATTTTAAAAACAAAAGCACTTAGATTTAATATTCACTCACAATCTGATAATAAGTATATAATATGCATAAAATCTACAAAATTTATCTTTATTTGATGTTTCTGACAAGCAATGAACCCCCATGTCTCCTGCTATCAGCAATCTAGACCGAGTAACCAAAATATCCACCTAACAAACTTCCCTCAAGTACTTCTCTTCCAACAGACACTTGTTCCTAATTCTTCCTAAAAGAATCAACTACCTAAGTCAGGATACAATTTTGTTAAAAACTGCTACCACCTTAAAATATAACTACGTATATACACAAAATGATTATAATCCAATACAATACACATAGTAGTGACAAATACAAAATAAAGCCAACAAATCCATGGAAGCAAGCTTTCCGGTTCCCCTAGACGATCAAATCGTGCTCTACATAAAATCCACGAATCTCGCCCAACAAAACAGGAACCAAATGAATCGCGCAATTATATTATTAACAAACAACAAAACCACAACAACCGTAGCGGCTAAGTAGCAGTTATGCAAAATCCCAAAAGATATCATCTTTCTCTTTTCGTTTTTCCATGTTTTATCGGGAAACAAACAGAGCCATAGATTAATGAAGAAGGTGATGAAATTTGAAGAGAATTACTTGCCTGAGTTTCTTTTTTTGTTTTCTTTTGTTTTTAGGGGGAAGGGAACGCGTTGGTATTTGGAAACCCTAGAGATGGAAAAATTTGAAGGAGAAAATGTTTATTAGTGTTAAAATAGATAAAAAGCAAATCCACAGCACAGAAAGCTCTATCGGTGGCAGGTTTTAAGAGATCGTGAGAAGAGAGATCCGTGCTGGTGAAAGCAACAATTAAGAGTGATGCTTCCTCAGATCGCAGAGAGAAGAAGGAGAGGGAGAGGGAGAAACCTAAAGACGAATCGAGCTTCTCCTAATATTAATATGGACTTTCTACTTTCCAACCCCAAAATTTAAAAAATATATAATTATTTAAAATTTTTAATAGAAATTTCATATTCCTAAAAATCTAAGAGCATTTATAAAATAAATAATAAAATATTATATAAAATAATAAAATTTTAAAAAATGAGAATATATAAATTTAATACCCACCGTTTCATTTTATTTACTTTTTATCCCTTATTTAAATGTTCAAAATATTTACAATATTTCTAATTTTAAATACGTAAATAATTACTTTTTTATAATTATTTATTAAATAAAAAAAATTTTATTAATATCTTAATGAGCTAAAGGTAAAAGAGGGCATTGAATAAAAGAATATAATTTAAGTGAATATATAAATGGGCACACAATACATAATTCAGTAGTAAGTGCATGTATGATCTGATAATAAATCTGAATTCGAATCTCTCTTTTTCAATATTAAAATATATATATACGGGGAAATATATGAATTTCGGATTTAATTCTTTCCCTACAACTTAGCTTGTAATTTCTATTTAAAAAATGGGTTCATATGCTCCTATGTATTTTGTATTTTTGGGCATTAGCAATAGTACTGAATATATATATTGCGAATTATGGGCTTGAATTGTTTGGCATGAACTTGGGTTGACAGTGCCAGCTGGATTTGGGTCGGGATAAACTTGAATCCACAATAAACTACCCGAAAATACCCGAAGGCAATTGTCGGGTTTGGTCAGGCGTAAGAAGTGTGAATGCAAGCCTGCCTAATAACTCTAAAATCTCATATATATGCATTTGTCAAATACAAATGGAGGACACTGCTACAAGGTAAAGCCCTGCACAAACAATACGAAAATAAAAATAAGAATCCAAGATATTGTTATGATTCATTTGAACAATCATACTAGAAAAAGCCAATTCTGGATACAGATTGTTGGCCAATAAAGTAATTTGAATATACTAGTTATGTACTCGCACAATATATGGGATGTATTTTATATTTTTTAAATTCAATTGAACGTGATTTTTAAGAAAATTATTGTAATTTATACATGTGTTGCTTTAATTTAAATAATTTGATTATTTATTTTTAGTTAAAAATAAAAAGTAAAATTATAAGCTTTTTTTTTTTTTGAAATTCTCAAGTAATGGAACGTGATTTTTTAAGAAAATTATTCGTTAAAATTTATCAATGTGTTGCTTTAAATTTAAATAATTTATTACTTTATTTTTAGGTTAAAAAATAAAAAGTAAAATTATAAGCTTTTTTTTTTTTTGAAATTCTCAAGTAATGAACTGAAAAGAAACAAAAATATTAATAGGTACAATAATTGTAAATTAATATTAATTAATTTGAACTGAAATATTAATTAGTACAATTAATTGTAAATTAATATTAATTAATTTTTCTCTTTAAGATTCTCATATATTCAAATTAGATGATGTATAAGAGTATTTAATTTTAATGAAATAAAATTTTAGTGAACTAAAATTAATATTTTAATTATATTTGTTAATGTACCTATATTATTTAATTCATTTTTATTAATTATGACTCTATTATAACTATTTTAGTTTTTTTATAGATAAAAATTATATAATAAAAAACTCAATATTTATTTATAATGAAATCATTTATTAAATTTATTAGTTTGTAAACCATTATTTCATTTACAATTTTTATTAAATATAAAAAAATATTCATTATAATGAAAAAAATAAAATATCACATCATCAGTTTTATATTTTAATATATTGCATACATAAGTATTTAACCCTTAAAAATTATATATTTACACAGACCAAACAATCAAAAAACTAAAATGATACACATGCCACCATTCAAACGGAAATATACTCACCTCTTCACTTTTTCTTTTTCTTGCAAAAAATGCATATGTAGTCCATGGGGCAAAGCACATAACCACTTATTAAAAGTCCTCCTGAGATTTTAAAACTTCCTCCAGTACAAGAACATTAGTATTTACTGATAAAAGTTTTTGTCAATATTTAGCAATAAATTACCGATAAAATTTAACTTTTTCACTAATAAGGATGCCTAATTTTCCGAGAAATTAGTAATAAAATTTAGCGACAAATGTGAATTTTATCAATAACAAATCGCGCAATAGATATGTGCATATTTCAAAAATTTACCGTCAAATTATTTATAAATTAGGGTCAAATTTTTAAAAAAAAATTTAAGTACCAATTTCCTCCTCCTCCTGCTTCTTCTTCTTCTTCTTCCTCCTCCTCCAAATATTTTTATCGCTAATTTATTGGTATTTAGCGACATAATAACTGCAAAATTTGAAAAAAATTAAAACTTTATATGGTATAAATTTTACTATCAAAATTTAGCAACAAACATTTTGTTTTTAAATTCTAATTTCCTCATTCTTCTTGTCACAGTTTTGTCGGTAATACTAAATTAGCAATAAAAAAAAGAATTAGCGACATAATTTTTTGATGGTAATTCTTTTTTTTTTGTTGCAATGCCCTATCTCCAGAGTTTTGGCCATCACTGTCAAGAACAACCCAAAATCCATCTTCTCCGATGTTTCCCCTCCTAATTATTGAGACCATGTGATCTAGAAGTTCCAATTCTCTGATATTCTCATTAAGCCTTTTCAGTACCTTGCCTTCTCCCCTGTACATGTCAATTCGCTCCCTTATATGCAAGGTGGTAACAACATACTTGCCTATAAATGGTCCACTTATATTTAGAAGTTTATACATAAATTTAATATTTTTCATCATCATTTCAGTGGTGTTATACATGATAATTCTGTTTGCTCTGTATTGATTCATAAAATTTTGTTTCACTTCTAGAAGCACCGATAAATCATTCTTTGACCCACAAAAGGGGTACTCGTGCCCTATTATAATGCCCTCTTTCTTTCAGTTTCTTTGACAATGTCCCGAGCTTTAGGATGAAGGGATCATTTGCTCAAGTTTTCTTCACCAATTTGCCCGTTGATATACCACTACTAAAAAAAAAAAAAAAAAAAAAAAAAAAAAAAATAAAAAAGTTTGGCTCTCTCTTGAAGAGAAAGAAGAGCATTATCCTCCTACCTTCCCCCACATAAGAAAGAGAGAGTCTAAACCTACTTTATTTTTTCAAGTGGCTTAAAGGCTCTCCCATACACTAGATGATTCTAACATCTGAAGACGCAGTTCATCGTGTTGCAAAAAACAAAAAAAAAAAAAAAAAAAAAAGAAAAAAAGATACGTATATAATTAGTACTTAATAACACTGTTTTTAAGTATCATCATATTTCGTGATAAAAATTAAGTGTCAATGATAATAAAATCCTTTGATTAGCTACGATCTACATTAATGCTTAAGATTATAGTTAAAGGTTTAATCATGGTGCATATATATTAATTCATTGATAGGTTCCTACAATCTTGTATCTTTTCTAGTCTAGGTCGTATATTTTCCATTCAGTTTTTACAACTTTCACCTGTAACGAACGATTATTTATTAAAAAAATATATTGTCTTAAAGAAATATTGTTTTTAAAGTATTTTCATTTTTTTTTTCAATAATAGACGACGAGTGTATTTATGTTCTTAAAAAAAATTACATTTTGAATGGTTTTAATCAATTTTGATAAAATAAATAAGTTAAATAAGTAAAAAATTAAACATTGACTTTATAAAGGAGAATGGTAATTTTATCGCAAGTAGTTGGATCGCTTAGTTTTATGAAATTCTTTTGAAAATTTCATATATTTTTTCTATGGAATTTGGTGTAATTATATTTAATTTCATAAAATTGAATTCATCTATAATTTTTTCATTCTAAACACAAAGATACGGATTTTTGTGGAATTCATTTGTTTCAAACACGGGAAAGGTTGCCAATTGCTAAATGAAACAGATTGGTGTAATAAATTGGTGGGTTCATCATATCTTTATTTACTAGTTACAAAACATCTCAATATTCCTCCCCCCACCATCTACTAGTATTTCTGAAAAAATTTCTGTTTGAATCAAGTTCAAATACCAACTTTACAAAAAAAAAAAAAAAAAAAAAAAAAACTTTTTACCAAAAAAAAAAAAAAAAAAAAAAAGAATTAAACGAGTTTAATAATGCTTGGTGGTGAAATTGATTCTATTATTTTTTGGCCAAAAAGCGCAAAAAAAAATTAATTTTTTTTTTATCAATTTAAGCCCTGGATGTTTTTGACGTTTCTACTGATTCTGACCGAGAAACAACGACAAAAAAAAAAAAAAAAAAAAAAAGAATTAACGAGTTTAATATCTTGTGTGAAAATTGATTCATATTATTTTTGGCAAAAGCAAAAAAAATTAATTTTTTTTTATCAATTTAAGCCCTGGATGTTTTGACGTTTCTACTGATTCGTGACCGAGAAACAACGACAGAGAGAGTATGAGAAATCAATTATGGGTTTGAAGAAACAGAGGAGCAAAAACAAGCTAAACCGAAGACCCAAAGGTACGTTAATTTAAATTTAAATTGACAGTTGCTTTTTGAAGCGTTTAGATTTCATTTCCAACATGATTTCGCAGCCGCAGCAATTCAATTTTATTATCAAGATTGGACTTGTAAGCAATGGAGAGGCATTAGAAAGAAATAAAAAAAAATGTAGTTAGGATCTGGAATTCGTTAATGTTGAAATTTCAGCATGGAATCCAAATCACCTTCAAAAGTTAAGCTGCCAATTATGGGTTTCGCTAGGTATAAACGGGTTTTGAGAATATGTGCAGCTATTGTAGTGATTTTGCTGTTATTGGTTGCTGGTTATTTTGCATTTGAGTATAGGAGACCTCGTGATTTAGCAAAAAGAGATTATTTCACTGTTGTTGTGGATTGTGGAAGCACTGGAACGCGAGTGAATGTCTATAAGTGGAAAATTAGAAGTTCATCATGTAACTGGGATTTGCCTATTTTGGAGCATACTTACCCTGATAATTCAACTGAGAGTTTGTTTTCTGGAAGTTCTTGTAAATATCATTGTATGCAGACAGAGCCAGGTTTAGATAAGTTTGCTGGTAATTCTACAGGAGTGAGAGTATCATTGGAACCATTGATCTTGTGGGCGGAACAGTGGGTGCCTCGTGACAGACATGGAGACACTCCCATTTTTGTCCTAGCTACTGCTGGACTCAGGAAGTTGCCAGTTGAGGATGTTAGGCTGGTTTTGGATGATGTGGAGAGTATTCTGAAGGAACGCTCGTTTGTTTATAGGAGAAGTTGGATAAGAGTTTTGAGTGGGAAAGAAGAGGCTTATTATGGTTGGGTGGCTTTGAACTATAAGATGGGGAAGTTAGGGAATTCATCGCAAGGATCCACATTAGGTCTACTAGATCTGGGAGGTTCATCGTTGCAGGTTGTTATGGAAGTTCATGGTGAGGAAAGAGATAATATCCATTTGATAAGAACAAAGATTGGTTCAGTCGAACGTCAGATTTTAGCACACTCGTTGCAATCATTTGGCTTGAATGAGGCATTTGATGGGACAGTTGCCAAGCTCAGTCAGTTGCAGCTGATTATAGGAAGCAATGATGAAATATCTAAAGTCAGGCATCCTTGTCTAGGTTCTGATTTCATGCAAAATTACACTTGCAATGCTTGTAATGGGCATAATATTAGTCACCGGAAGAATATGAGTGGTCAAATGCACAAGAGTGAATATACTTCTTTGGTTGGAGACCCAGATTGGGAGCAATGCATAAGAATTGCCAGGGCTGCGGCTATTAACTCGAGCAGTTCAGATACGTCACATCCAACAGTTAGCAATAATTGCAAAGCAAGCCTCTCCTTTAACAGCGGTATGTCTGAAAGTTTTATAGTAGTATTCAAACTTCTGGTCAAGAATGTATCCTTGATGCTTCATGTCTATGAATCTGCATGATTCTTTGGAACTGAATTTTTCTATGACAGTATTCGAATGAGGTCTTCTCTTCTCTTTTTATGAGGTGTACACATGCTTAATATGGGCCAACCTTGTCCAGCATTTGGGAAATGGTTAAAAATGAAGTATGAAAACCTGAGGATTTCTGTGAAATTTTGTCAGCATTCAGCTTTTACATTCAATTTTATGTTTTACACTCAATTAGCATCTGCTCATTTAACTTATGCCTTCCAGTTTGAATATCTAATATATTTATTCATTATGCACTTTCTCTTTGATATCTGTTGGTTTTTTTTTTTTTTCACAGTGAAGAAAAATGTTGGACTTTCGTCTTAAAATTCTTACTAGCAACTCTAATTCATGTTCTGCAGGCAGTGGCTTTCTTAATTTGACAGCTGGTGCCTACCCAACCAGACGCTTTCATGCTCTCTCTGGTTTTTTCGCTGTTACCAACATATTAGATCTGGGTCCAAGAGCAAATTTGACCAAGATTTGGGAGAAAGGTGAGCAGCTGTGTTCAAAATCAAGTGGTGAGTTGAGCAAGATTTCTGAAAAACAAAATTACTTTAGACAGTACTGTTTCCGGCTGCCTTATATGGCATCCCTCATTGAAGATGCTTTGTGTCTTGGCAATAAGGAAATAATTTTTGGTCCTGGAGATCTTTCTTGGACATTAGGAGCTGCACTGGTTGAAGGGGAATACCTCTGGCTGAGCACTTCTAAAACAAGCATTTCATCCCTAACAAGCATGGAGGTCATATATTCTCCCATTTTTGTTTCCCTTTTACTTCTCTTTCTTTTATTTATTGCTTACCATAGTCAAATCAAGCTGCCTATGATAGGAAAAAAGGGTCCTGCCATTACATCTTTACCATCTTACCTTTATCCCAAACACCGACCAAACTAATGTTTGGTCTTTAGATGTACGAAGTAAAGAAATTGTGAGGGTATGTATTATCAAAGCTTTCTTGTACAATGAACAATAATATTCATTCTTTTAGATTATAAATATCAATGAAAATGGATCATGAATGTTTAGATATTTTGAGAATTATAATTAGTTTCATTTTCTTGATTTGTGTTTGATAATGCTAATCTCTGCCTTAATACAGCACAAGGATCATGAGTGAAAATTAAATCCTCCTCTTTTGCATCTTCTTGTCAAATAACAGCATAACCTTGTTGAAAGCATTTATGTGTTATTGAGTACTCTAGAGAAATTGATGCAATACTTGCTACTATTTCTTAATGAAATGGAAGTACCCAAAAGCAAATTAGCCACATGTAAATACTTCATTTTCAGCTTTGAGTAGCTATTGTTGGAACTAGGGACCACAGTAGAAATACTTCTACTATTTCTACATCAACTTTTAGAGCTACAACATTCACTCATTCTGTATATAATATTGTATCAGACCAAGTCCAACTCCAGGACCAAAAGTAGATTAAACATAATCAAGCTGAACTGAAATACATAAGATAACATAATTTCAGGTTTTAAATAGACATGCTCTTCAATATACATATACCCACACAGACACACACACACATGGGAAACTTAATTTTCTGAAAACTATCCTTTAACTGGCTTCATCAGGCACATGGATACAGCAGTCGAACTGTAATATCCGGTGACTGAACAATATTTCAGTAAGTTGCTGTCTCATTGTAATTACAGGCATCGATATCCACCCATACTTCATTGAGACGACCAATGAAAATGAATGGAGCATCATATTGAGCAATGGAGTAGGCAAAATCACTTTCTGCAATAGTTACATTGGCCAAAAGAGACCTGTTCAAGCTGACAGCAAGTTTCTCAGCTTCTTTGATAATGTTATCATCATTTGCAAAACCTGAAAACGTCCTGACAGCAACGCAATGACTTGCCCACACATAAGGTTTCAGGTGCAGTTCAGGGAGAGGGACTGGTGGGTCGGCTTGGAAGTTCACGGGCAAGTATAATAGAACAGAGTAGGCTGATGACTGAAAGGGTCCAGCTCCCGAGACTATGCTAGTCACAACAGGAGCTGTCATCGGAATCCTAGTCCAGTTTAGGTTGGCACCTTGAATGTATTGGAACAATCTGAGAGGAGGAAACAAAAATAATATAAATATAAGACGTCTAAATTGGAAAAAGAAAAAGAGAAAAAACATAATGAATCGTTTATGTAAAAGTGGATAAAGAAAAGCCACGGATGAAGTATATCAAACAAAAATATAACAATTACAGCAGATGATAAGGATCAAACAAAATAATTTTCTGATTAAATATTGAATTGAAAAGTTACAAACTTGACCAGTAAGAACTCATCATCCAAACTGAGAGAGTTCAAGAAAAAACACACATTTTTTATTTTATGTTAACAAAAGAACCAAACTAATCAAAATTCTAAGAAACCAAAAGAATTTTTGCTTCAATCGAATATCAAATTAAGAATTTAAGACAACATGTTAGGGTTTACAGAAGTGGACCTGTGAAAGCCATTAAAAGTAGCTTTTTCAAAGGAGATTTGGGTTGCCGGAGCAGACATCCAAGTGGATTCGCCATATAATCGGACTTCAAAATCTGACTCTTCGTGTACTACTTCATACCGGGGGCTCTCGATTGCGTTTCCTATCACAACCAAATACATCAAAGTCAACACCGCAATCAAGCGCTTGAGCTTCTCCATCCTTCACTCTCTTTCTATATGCGTTCCTCTTTCGCCAGAAACCAACAGTTTTCTGTTCTGTTGTTTGTCTACACTCTACAGTACACAATGAGAAGAAGAGCATTGGCTTCCGGAATATACTTAATTTTGGTCATAGGATTGTTGTTAGTCTTCGGACACGGAGTAATTCTCCTGTTCTCTTTTATTAATATAATAATAATATGTCACGTCTTATCTTCCGGTTTTTTTACGTCATTCGATCCAAGTACTCCATACGGGTTTTCGGGCATTTGAATCTAAATGATACTGAGATAATATTTACTACAATAAATTATGGTGTGTTTATTACAGACAAAATTACATTTTGATTTTCAAATGCTGATGATAAATCTTAAAATGTGAGAAATGGTACCTTTCAAAAAAAAAAAAAAAAAAAAAAAAGATTACTGAATAATATTTACTACAATAATATTTGGTCGTGTTTATTACCAGACAAAAATACATTTGATTTTCCAAATGCTGATGATAAATCTTAAAATTGTGAAAAATGGTACCTTTTTTCAAAAAAAAAAAAAAAAAAAAAAAAAGTGAGAAATGTATCTCAAAATTCATTTAAAAAAAAAAAAAAAAAAAAAAAAAGTGAGAAATGGTATCTCAAAATCATTTGGCTTTCATTGAAAATGAAAACAACAATTGCTGTGTGATTCTACAATGAGACCCACGATAATGACATCGCTGTTGTTGTTTTGTGAATAGATGCATACGCATACGATGATGCAATCTCCAATCCTGTAGGATCTTTTGTAATGAAATAGCAAAATTAATTATTTCTCTTCAAAAAAAACAAAAAAGCATATTAATTATATTATAATTTAGTCCCTTTTATATTGAAATATTATTTTATTTTCCACAAATTTTATTTTTACTTATGTTTTGACCCTCTCAATATTTGAGGTCGACTTTCACCCCATGCTTGAAATGGACTGATGCTTTGAATAACAACATAATTAAGCGATAACTAAATTCAATCCTCACCTTCCATTGGCTCCATGGATAATAATTTGGACCACACTCAGTTTGTCTCTTGCCATTCCAAGTCCCTCTGAAACTTTCTGGTATGTCAAAGACTATTCCTTTCTCCCTGCTTTATTATGAAAAGAAGCACACATTTCAGGATCCAGTATAACTTGTTCAATTCTTAATAACCCTTTCATATTGACAGTTGATACAAAAACTATATTCCAACATATTTTCTCTACATCATTTAAAGATTGATGAATAAGTGTACAATCACAAGATTCTTCTATCAGGAGCAGGAAAATGAAAATATTTTCACCACTCAATGGACATATACAGTTAAAAAAAGACAATCCTGGTTTTGCCAGAGGAGAAATTCTGGCTAGAAGCTGTTGTGTAAGCTTTGAGCAGTCTCTTTTTGTATTTACTGCCGACTAAAACTGTGATAGATGAATCATTATTCAT
This sequence comes from Jatropha curcas, assembly GCF_014843425.1. The sequence goes on from NW_023590909.1 coordinate 3,348,365, forward strand.
CATTCATTTGTCAATTCCTAAAGTTTGCTGGAATTGTTTCTTCTGTGAAATATCCCTTCCGGACGGCATCTACTGAGCAAAACCTCACCTTCAGAAACAAATGGATAGTTGAAAAATAAGGAAATGAACGAAGGCTACAAAAGTAGACTAACATAGCATCAAACAGCTGCAGAATGATTTATTTCAAACTAAACTTTTAAGTATCAACCAAATATGCAGATCTTGCTATGATGAATCATTCTCTCATCTTCCAGGATGAAGCAAAGGCTCCACCCGCTTTAACTTAACTGGTTAAGGTAGAGATCATAGGCTGACAATGTCTAGCTCTCCTCATGTGCTGAAAACAGAAAACCGTATGGCATATGCCCAAAAACTATAATTGAGGAGGAGGTGGTAGATGTTATTCTAGGATTCAGGAAGTTCTCGTATTATCTGTGAGAATTTGAATCTGGAAATCTTTAACCAATACCCACAGGGTTGGTTAATCATGAGAGTGAAACAACTTATCACTGGTGCAAATCCATTTGCATGTTTTCTAAGCAATAATCATTGGAAACATATGACTGAGCATATGAAAGATGAGCTGGAACATATTAAAAAAAATATCAGAAGCTACATGTAGAAGTGCACATGAGATAAAAAACATCCCTTGAGTGTAATTTACTGAGACATGCCAATATGGCAAATGACAATATATCATACCAGAGAAGCATACGATTTTAACAAGGGCTTGGCTAACTGCCAAAATGGCTTGAATACAAAGGGAGCATCCACAAAGAGGACTTCACCTAACCGACTTGGATAATAATAGTAGAATACGTCGAACTGTCAAAAAATTGAATTAAATCAACCCCAATTCTACTTTATATAATTGTCAGGTAATTATGCTGTATTACAGTATTTCACAAGGTAATAACACAAGACAAATTAAGTAAATATGACTTTTAGGTAACACAAAAAGAGAGAATGCGAGAGGTTTTGATGAATTGTTTTTTTTTGATAGAAGGTTTTGATAAATTTTTATTCTAGCTACATTTGGCTTTTGCAGGCAGCATCAACAGATTCAGCACCTTTCGAGCAGTAATAATGTTCATGTAGAGTAAGGTAAAACCTAACACTGACTATCAGTCTGATGCAATTCAAATGCCTAAGTGCAAAAATTTCGTGCTTCCATTTGGATGATAAGATAAGAGATTTTGATCTATGGGTTTGATGAAGTGAAAATTTTCTGAACCATCACTTCCATGTAAACTTGTCGCCACTATAGCACAAGAAAAATTGTAATGCCCACAACAGCAAAAAGAAACAGACTTGCATATCATTGTTTATCCAAAATCAGCACCTAATTTTTGAAAATTACCACAAATGTCAAGAACTTGAGATCAGCATTTTCAATACCAAAGCCCCTGAGATCAAATACTCCAAGTATTTCTTCTTTTCCATCTGGGAGCTTTGCTAGTGCCTTCTCAACTAGAAAGACACACAGCTTCTCATTCTCAACAGGATCATCCACCTGGTATTGCTCAGTTAATATCTTATATTATCAGAACCCATGCCAAAAGCAAACAAATTATAAGAAGATGGACTGCAAGTAACCAGAGTATACTAATGATGAGAGGAAAACAAGCTGCTAACTTCTTTCAAGAAAATGCAAAAAAACTTAAGATAATTAACTTCATTTGTGAATCCAGCTAGTTTGCAATGAGGCATACTAGAGTTGAACAGATTGATGATTCGCAAGAGGAGGTGACATACAAACTTAACTCTCCTTTCATAAAGTTAACCTTTTGATTAAATGGATTCATATTGATTTAATATACACACAAAATCACCTTTTCTGATGATTAACTTCATTTTGCATTTATTTGAAAATTGATGAAAGTAATATCAGTTTTTTAGAAAGCCAAGAGACTTGTAAAATGAGAAAAAAGGGCACCCAACTACAGAACTTACATCAGGAAGGTGCTTGGACGGCACCACTACAAGCACAGGCCTACCATAAATATCGAGAAAGTCATGCACATAGGCTTTTCCAGTGTCTGCTACATTTTTCACCGACTCTTCAGTCAATTTAGACACTCCAAATTCTTGACGCCATTTCTAGTCATAGTAGAAGGAAAACTGACCCAAATCTGATAAATTCGCTAAAGAATGATTTAATCAAAACTCAGCAAGATTCTTCATTTAATTCATAAAATTGATGCCTTCAGTTTCACTTGGATAATTGAAAGTGCAGCAAATTGATACTAGCAAACCTATATTAAGATACCAACATCGTGAAAAGCAAGAATAAGTTGGAGGAGGATACGATTGCTCTGGTCAATTTTGCAATAGCTGCTTCAACTGAAAATTTCCGGTCCTTTAAGAACCAGAGGATCATGTCTTCATCATCTCTTCCATTTTTGCCAGCTGGGAGACTACTGTATTCTTTTTCAAGCTTACTCTTCACTTCTGAAACTAATTGCTATGGATAGAGAGAAAAGGGGTGCGGCGGGGAGAAGAATCTCACATAGTGTAAGTTCATGAAAAATCAACAAGAAAAACAAAAAATGATTTCAATTTCAAAGCAGCTTCTTTATTTCCTTTCATCTATTTTTGCTTTCCAAAGCATCAATAATATGTATATATATAGAACGCTACATTTATAATCAATTTATATAAGACCAGTTAGTTTCTTGATGAAAATAAAAATTACGAACCCTAGTTCTCTGCTGCAAAATTCAAAATTTTCTGTACTTATGCTTAGCGTTTCTCAGCAACCAAACGGAGCTGGAAAGGTGAAAAACAAGAAAAACGTTTATCGTGAAAAGGAACTAGAAGTAGTTACCTTATGAGACTGACTTTGGTCTAAACTACAATTCCGAACTGATAATTGGCGGTTTCGAATTCGAGAGGTAGTTTTAGTTAAATTGATGGGAGCAATTAATGGTCCGCCTATCCCGTGGCAAGTCCTAAGCGCCATTTTCGCAAGGAATACCGCTTTTTCTAGATGTTAAGATTGGAATTTGAGAATGCGAAAGCCGATGATTCTTTCGTGCTTGCTTGTTTCCCGGGAAATCGTTGGTAGAAGAAAACAGCTTTACTCTTTCGTGGAGCCGTGGAGGAGGTAGCAACGTCGCCGTTTTAATATTGGGCCAGAGATATTTGTTGTATGGGTTAAGTTGGGCCTCAATTAACCCAATCCACATTTGCAATAGTAATAGCTCATTGGCAATGAAGAGACCTGCACTTAGCTACCCACTAAACTATTTCACTTTCCAATGATTATATATGCCTTCATTTTTCTAGTGGGTTCAAGAAGGATTTCATTCTTTGCTGTGTTATTTTTCCACCAGCGAAATCATTTCTTGGGAAAACTATGTACATGATGGAACTGTTCTCTTCAAGCTGATGATAATTAAGTTTTAGTGAAGCCAATAGATCATCACTTTCATCACAACATCAAACAGTAAATGCAAAATATTGTAAGTCAAGATCGTATAATTCATTTTGATATAATGGTATTATTAAAATATGAAAGACGTTTATCTTGTACATGTATATATAACAGCAATTATATGGTTACAGAAGCTCAAGGAAAAGAGTTGCTTTAGGGTGGAGTCCAGCTTCTTTAAGAGTCATTCCTATCTGATCAAAGCCATAAACTTTTCTAGGGAAGCTTGAAATCAATCTGTAGTTCAAAATCCCAGGTAGCCCTAGTGAATCAATGTAATTGTAGATTGATTGGACCTTATTTGAGCAGAGGAAGCTCTGCTCTCTTCTTTCTCCATTCGGAAACCGTATCAAAATCTGAAATTAATTAAGGATTTCAATTATATGTATATAATCTTGATAATTATTAATCAAAACAGAAACTTTTGCATGATTAATCATAGTAATGTTATTTTTATTATACCTGTGTTACTTGAGAAGGATCCTTAGACCTACTTGTAGATTCTTTAAATTGAGTTTCTTTCAGTTTCTGTGTTGCTGCTGTTGCATATTGCTTAGGGCTTTCACGATGATGAACCGGTTTCTTGGGATTTTCCTTCTCCTAGAAAGGAAAATATTTTTCATTTTTTAAAGAATTATTATAAAATCTTGAATTAGACCAAGAAATAAGCATGGAATGTGATATAGCACGGACCTTATCTATCTTTAAAGCTGCAAGATAAGCTGCATCTTGCTCTTCTCTTAAGCGACGATCTGCTTTTATCTTCTCCTCTTCTTTGGCTTTTGCTCTAATCTTCTCTTCATCTGGCTTTGCTCTTGCATGGCCAAAGGCTGATCCTTGCTCCTCCATTGTCCTCTGTAGAATCCCCACCAATTCTGCTGGGGAAACTGGCCCTTCCATCTAGACATATTCAACTCCAACAACTCAACAAATAACCCCATTTAACAGCAAGGTCTATGTGCTGCTATTAAGATTCATTTGCTGTAAATTATTGTACTTTAACATTAAATATCAAATGATGCTAAAATACATTGATGAGAATAATGAATTACAACAAAGAACAACCAAGCCTTAGTTCCAAACTAGTTGAGGTCGGCTGTGTAAATCATTTGTTTCAAATATTGGCTCTGATGAGAATAATAAATTAAAAGAAAAAAAAAATTACCTGTTGAAGCACTGCTAAGCTATTATCAGCAGCAGGAGCTACCACTGCACAAAAAGGAAAGCTTGCAGGCTGCAGGGTTGCAGTAATTTGCAAACCTTCTCCTCTATCAGCAATTGCTCCCCAGCAAACAAAATTTGCATCGAGAAACTGAACAACCAAATCAGAACAAAGAGTCTCCCTACAGAAAGAGGGAGTAAAAGGGTGTTGAGGTGAGTGAAGATACATGAACATGAACTTTTGTTCATTCTCTGCAATCTTTAAAGCCTCCGTAAAACGACAAGGATAAAAGAAAGGATGTATAGAGCCAAATTGTTGCTCAAAAGTGGATAGAAAAGCCCACTCTTCTGGTGCAAGTAGAGAAGGGTCTTGTCCTTGTAGTGAAGATTGAAATTGAAAATTTAATGGTAGATTATTATTTTGATCTCTTCTTCCGCTTCCTATTCGACCTATATTATGACCCATTACTCTTGAAAATCCGCCTACAATACTTCTAGGCAGACTCACCATCCGCCGCACAAATCCATTGCAAGAAGCCATTGTTGAAGAAGTGAATAAGCTTAAACAAGCAATAAAAGAGAAGCAACCAAGTGGAGACAAAGACACTAACGTTTTGAAGCATCATATTCTTTCTTTCATTTATCTTTAACTAAAGTAGCATAAAGAATCGACAGAATTGGCAAGATGCCTCTTTTAGTTCTACAAAATTCAAAGAGGATACTTTGCTTGAGCTAGAATCCGCAGTTTGGTTCATGCTATTTTTCACCTCATCTGAGAAAAGTTTAGAGACTATGCTTGATATAGAGTATCTAATTCTTGTTCTTCCCATCTTGCTTACTTTCTTTCCATATTTTTCAAAATTCAGAAATTCTGTTTCCATCCATATATCTAGACTTACTGCTTTTGGATACCATCAGAAATAAAATTTAATTTTCTGCATATTTTATGTGCTTTGAATGAATTACTAAATTAGATAAAATAAAATGGTAACAATTACCTATTGCAAAAGTACTTTTACAGTTCAAATTTATAGATAAAACATGCTTGAATTCAACTGCAAGTCCGTAGAAAAATCAACTTATAAAAAATGATTATATAATTCCGGAAATGAAATTAGTATAATATCCAAAAAAAAAAAAAAAAGTTGAATGAATTACTAAATTAGATAAAATAAAATGGTAACAATTACCTATTGCAAAAGTACTTTTAACAAGTTCAAACTTTATAGATAACATGCTTGAATTCAACTGCAAAGTCCGTAGAAAAATCAACTTAATAAAAAATGATTATATAAATTCCGGAATGAAATTAGTATCAATATCCAAAAAAAAAAAAAAAGTGCAAAATAGGGGAATAGAAAAATAAAATGATCAAAAAAAAAAAAAAAAGTGAAAATACGGATAGAAAATAAAATGAAAAGAAAAGATCCACACTTATGAACTTTATATTACAAGACTAACACTTAAAGTATTGAAGTAATAGATGAATGGATGAACTTTTAAATTGAATGCACAATTTTCAGGTACTAGTGATTAATTTTGTTGTATGAGTCGAGTTGTTTTAGCAAGGGTAATTGTCGGTGGAGAGGTGGTTGTATGGGCTCGACCATGCAGCTTTTGCTTATGATCCTTATTGTCAAGAAGATAATCGTCTTTAACTCTTATCAAATGATGGGTTAATTGTCGGTGGTTAGCTGGTTATGTGGCCTCTAACTACTCTCTCTTGAGCATTTTACCTTGCTAGAATGTTAATTTATCCACTACATTTGTCCCCATTTTAAGAATTATAATTTATTTATATTTATAGTATCTATAAAAGCGGAAAACATTGAAATTAATAAAAATACTTTTAGTAAATTTAGGGACGGACAAAAATATTTTTAGAGATTTTAATTTTATTGATTGAAAAATATTATTTGTATGATTGAAATTTTGAAAAATATATTTCAAAAGTATTTTCCTTGGATTCAAACAAAATTACGATTGAAAATACAAATGAAAAGATTTCCCATCAACATATAAATGTCCTAAACTGCCTTTTTGTTAGTTAAAGTCGTTGAATAGGGAGCTAAATAAGCTTCCAAAAGGAATGCAACTTTGAATTTTCCTAATCTCCATCATTATTGCGTCCTTTAAATTTCAAAAATTGTCAAATATGTCGACAAGCAGAGATATATTTCTATAAGAGCTTTTTGACCTCCACAAACCACGTCATAATCATAATCATAATCATAATCATAAAAAAAATGTATAAATCAAATAAACAAAATATACACATTACAGTAGCTAGGGAGGCTAACAATCTCTTCTTAATACACACATTTGCTGTAATAATTTAATTATTTGCATGGTTGTAGCTTTTAGATCAGCTTTTTTTTTTTTTTTTTTTCATTTTGCCCCATAAAGAGAGGAAAAAAATGAAAAAGATAGTGAAAAGCGAGACATTTATATAAATAGTTTATATTGCACAAGATAAAAGCACATGGTCTCCACATATCCAAAGCAGAAGATGATTTAAAGTAGCCACTAAAAAAATGTGGTGGTCGTCTTCAATTTTTTAAGCACAATGTGCCCTTTTGTGTGCAGTGAGAATGATCACATCTGCTTTGTTTCTCCAATTGCCTTCACCATGCTTCTGCGCTATGGACCATTCTTGCAATTCATCACTAGCTTTTGAAAATTAGTTAATAGATTTCAATTGGGTTCGAACTGGCAAAATTTATTATTACACAGACAACTCTAATTATACCTTTGATTTATAATTAATTCACTATGTGTTTGGCTTTGATTTTGCATATTCATAACTAAATATTTGAAAGAAAAAGCTACATTCATTATCCTGTTAATTACCTAATTATGTATGCATGCATGCATGCATGTTTAGAAACTTAAATAAAGACATCATCATCTTTGTTGTCTTCTTGTTCTACTGGTAGTAAAACCCAATTAACATATTAAATCTTAACCTAATTTCATCACAGTACTATAAAGAATGACATAAAATAACATCACCGATGCTTTAAATTTTTTTTGATTTGTAATAATTCCACTTTAACTTTGAATAATCTTTAATTTTAATTATCATACACTGTTCTTTCTCCTTTCAAAAAGCATGGCGGTGGCAGCCTTACTACAAGAACCATAAGCACACCAATTTTTTTTATTTTTTCAATATAGTATAATCATTAACCAATGTCATCAAATCTAACACAGGTTATAAAAAATTTTTGAAAACTCTTTTTATGTTATGTGTATATATACATATACATATATATATATATATGTATATTCTTTCAAGATTGTGGGGTTGGAATCTATTCTCTCTAAAATAACTTTACAAAGGAGCATGCTTCCACTCACATACCTTAATAATCTCATTGCCAGTTGCCAGTTGTTTTTGATGAGAGTGACTCTCAGTGGACCAATATTCTTCAGAAATATTTCTTTAAATGTTGCAGATGAAGTCGGTGAAAGAGAGAGAGAGAGAGAGAGAGAGAGAGAGAGAGAGAGAGAGAGAGATTTAAAAATGTTTGCGATTTTAAGTCGGTGGAAAGAGAGAAGAAGAGAGAGAGAGAGAGAAGAGAGAGAGAGAGAGAGAGAGACCTGACTGTGCAGTAAGAGAGGTGTTTTGTGAAAAGAAGAGAGAAAAGAGAGAGAGAGAGAGAGAGAGAGAGAGAGAGAGAGAGAGAGAGAGACTGACTGTGAGAAGAGAAGGTGTTTGTGAAAAGAAGAGAGAAAAAAAAAAAAATATAAATAAAGAATAATAATACAAAGAAGTATTTGAAAGTGGGAAGCATCATACCCCATAACCCTAAAAAGAGAACCAAAGCTTAAGGGCCCATCCTTTAATGTACCTACATTCTGCTGTGTCAAGTTTATAAGCACACTTTAATGGTATAAAGTAACTAACCTCAACACCACTTACTTTACTCTTTCTGCTACATAATAACTAAAATATTTCTAATAAGGTTTTTTTTTTCATTTCTTTACATTATTTAATTAATTTCACCATTATCCCTCTAATTTCTTTTTATTAACTTATAGCCTCTAGGATTAATGCTCATCATCATGTACCTCTAATGAAGACAAAAACTGCGAATTACTAGCATTACAGGCAATATACACACACAGGGTCCAAATGGTCAGTTCGGTTCAAACGGAATTCAATCAAAGCTATAAAGTGCACATTGAACTTTTTGACAACAGATCCAACTGAAATTGTCATTTGAACTAAATCGACTTGAATCGAACCAGTCACGACGATCGATTTTACTCGGTTTTTACCATTTCAGTTTAGTTTTAAGCTCATTTTTGAACACTTGACCGAATTGAACCGAAATGGATCAATCTGCTCTCACATGTTGGAGGTCATTGATTTGGAGAATTTTGAATTAAACCCAGAAATGTTGTTCCCCTGTCAATGAAATCCCTAGTCTCTCTTTAAATTCCTAAAACATGCAAGTCATTTTCAGTAGCAGTACATGATTGGAGCCTTGGCTAGCTGTGGTATATATACGCTGGAAGCAATTGACCATGACATCACATACCGCAGAGGGTGTCTTTAATGGTGTAGAACAGACTGGGCTGGTGATTAAAGAAGATAGGTCCCAATGCATTAACTTTGCTTGATTATTTATATATTGGTGATAATTAATTTAATTTGGGTTTTGGGGGAAAGAAAATATATTTTTTTGGTACTGAAATAGGTAGAGGGACTAAAGTCTAATATATATGTGGTATCCTTATTATTTTAAGTACCTTTAAATAGTTTTTCCATTTTAATTGACATAATTGTGCCAAAGTTAATAAAGAAATAAGTGAGAACATAAGAAAAGTTTAAAACAAAGAGTCACATGGTTTGCTGATTTAGTGAAATTAGTTGGTGGACTACCAGAAAATCATTATTAAAGAACTATTGATTGTTATTAATAATGATTAATATTCATGTTAAGTCAAAAGAAATTGTATCCATAAGAAATGCATATTACAAAATTTATCATCATGAGTTCTTTAACACCATCATTATATTTGGACCTACCAAATTGCTATATGGGATGTACATATTTTCCCACTTCATTCATAGTGGTAACAGCGCAGCATCATATGGTGGCCTCCTCTTTATTTACTGTACTACAAAGAATAATAATTACAATTTTTTGAAAAAAGAATTGCAGAATAATGGGAGAAACAGTTAAAGGCAAACAGAGCAAGAAATCAAGAATTGGAAACTTTTGATTAACTTAGCCTAAAAGGAAAAACAAGAAATATATAAAAATAATAACTGGATACAAATATGATGATTTGGGATTCCCTTCTTTCTTGACATTCAAAACCAGAGAATAAATGATTGAACCACTCTTTCAAAAGGAAAAAAAGAAGAAAAGAAGAAGAAGAAAGAAAGAAACCTACTGGTACAAATTTAAGTGTTAAAGTTTGACATGCTCTCTCTCTCTCATCTATTTAGACATAAAAATATTCTGGTGAAAAAAAGAAAAGAAAAGAAGAGAATTCCTTTTTTGACCACAACTTGTAATGGTTAAAACTTCGAAAAGTACAACTCTACCCACCAAGGTCTATTTTAATATGCTCATGCTTCAAGTTTCATGTGTGTCAGACCACAAAACCAAGACAATAGAATCTCTCTTCGAAGAGAGGAGAGAGACAGAGAGAAAGAGAGTTTATTTATAATTTGGAAATGGTAAGCTAGTGAACAAATCAGCTCTGGTTTTTTCTTGTATGGGGCTTCTGTTTTGTATGGATATGAAGAGAGATTCATTTCCATGGACAAAACTTTGGAATGAACCATTTTGTATTCTTTACACAACAAGACAACACCAATGTATACAAACACAACGAGTTGTTTCAGTAAAACGAACATCACAGAAAAAACAGCTATATTCCACACAAATGGCTGCTGCTTCTATTTTTCGTAACAAACACTCAGTGATACTACCTCTTTTTGTTGTTTTCCTTCTATTTTTTACTTCTTCCATTACTCCTGTCTTGTGTCTAAAACTTAACTCAGATTCCGGTAACCGGTTACTGGCCAACCAAACTTTCAGGCCAGGAAACGAGATACTGAAACTAAAAAGAGTCAATGCTTATCTTAAGAAGATCAACAAGCCTGCAGTTAAGACAATTCAGGTACTTCTCTATTTGTTTACAATTTATTGTTTTTTATTACTGTTATTATTATTATTTTTGTGTGTTGTTAATTTTTATAGGCTTTAGTGATCTGGGTTCCCGTTGGTTGCAGAGCCCCGATGGAGATGTAATAGATTGTGTTTTATCTCATCTTCAACCAGCATTTGACCATCCAGAGCTTAAAGGACAAAAACCATTGGTAACTTTTTTCTGTTTGTTTCCATTCAAAATATATATGCAAGAATCCTTTTTTCTTTTTACTTCTAATTGGTGTTAGAAACATTTCTGATTTGGGCAGTCTTTCTTTGGTTGGTCATTTGGACTATATTACAGGATCCTCCAGAGAAGCCAAAAGGCAATGAGACTACAGTGAAAATGACAGAGAGCTATCAGCTATGGACAGATTCAGGTGAATCATGTCCAGAAGGAACTGTTCCAATAAGAAGAACCACACAAAAGGATGTTCTAAGAGCAAGTAAAATTAGAAGATTTGGCAGAAAATTAAGAAGACATGTAAGAAGAGACTCAACAGGCACCGGCCATGAGGTTAGCATTAGAAACTAATTTTTGCAAATTACTCCACAATGGAACCGATCATTTCAGAATTGAGAACTTGCTTTTTACATCACTATTCAAGCATAATCTTTCACGCGCTTTTCTTTTTTCTTTTTTTCCTTTTTTTTTCTCTTTGGTGGGTTTATTGAACTATAGTTTCATTCATTCGGTTATTCCAAGAACCCTAGTCTAAAATGACTAGTTTTCATCAGAAAGGCCAATTTCCATATTGCATTTTCATAGAAAATTTAACAATTCAGCGTCAGTTGGTAAACAAGAAACATAAGAAAAAGGAAAAGAAAGAGCAGGCCATGGGCAGACATAATTGTAAAAAATCAGTTTTAATGACAGTACTCTGCCATATGTCATAAGCATTTATTTACTGCAGGAAGAGGGAAAAATACAGAGAGCGATAGGGGAAGAGAGAGAGAGGGAGAGAGAAACACTTGCGCATATGCTAATAGCAATACCTAATTTTTGATATAACTTATTGTATCACAGCATGCAGTTGTGTTTGTTAACGGAGAACAATATTATGGAGCAAAGGCCAATATAAATGTGTGGGCTCCTCGTGTTACCGATCAATACGAGTTCAGCTTGTCACAAATTTGGGTCATTTCTGGTTCTTTTGGCAACGATCTAAATACCATTGAAGCTGGTTGGCAGGCAAGACTTCTTTTTTCTAGTACTAGTACTGTTGCTAAATTAAATTATGTTCAAATTTGAAGTAAAATATGTATAATACACGTGTTGATTTATTCATTTGTCTTAACAGGTTAGCCCTGAGTTGTATGGAGATAATTATCCTAGATTCTTCACTTACTGGACAGTGAGTCTTGTTTCCTGGCTCTGATTCTTGAATATCTACCGAAAGATTTTAAATACTTGACAAGTGGAACTAATTCTTATTGATTTGCAGACTGATGCTTACCAAGCTACTGGATGCTACAACTTACTGTGTTCTGGGTTTGTCCAAACCAATAACAAGATTGCCATTGGAGCTGCAATATCTCCAAGGTCTATTTACAGTGGTAGACAATTTGATATCGGTCTAATGGTTTGGAAGGTAAACCACTTTATTATTGTTATTATTTTACCATTAACTGGAAAATTGGAGAAGAATGCAGTGCATTATTTCAATCAATTCTGCATTAAGAAGCTTTTACTTGTTAAAACTCAAGACTTTTAGAGTAGCTTTTACAGTTACCTGGGCAAACTTCATAATTTCCTTCATTTAGATAGAAAAAAAAAAAGAAGAGCTTGGACAAAGAAAAAAACATCACCATCCAATCTGTTACTATCATTCATGGGTTGATTATGTCATAGTACAGTGCATATTGATTAATCAATTTGACAAAAACGCATATATTAACTTTTTCTTGGTTCTTTTCCCTAATCATCATTTTAAAATGTAAGATTCTCTTCGTTTTCCTTGTCAAAGGGTGCCTTGATGTCGTCAACTTCTGTGAGATGTATTCTTTATTAGTTTGACTTAACTGGCTCTGCTCTGGGGTATTAAAAGGGTAACCAAACAATTTAAATCTTTCTTCTACTTTATTTGCATTTTCTCTTATTTTCCTTATCATTCTTAATAATATCATACAGTCAAGCAAGCACTATATGAGACACAAAATCTGAAGCTATCAGATCAATAATTTTCCCCCAAATAGTACTAACATGCTAATACATATTCACGTAGGACCCAAAACATGGAAACTGGTGGTTGGAATTTGGGTCAGGACTACTGGTAGGATATTGGCCGGCATTTTTGTTCAGTCATTTAAGAAGCCATGCGAGTATGGTTCAGTTTGGAGGAGAAATTGTGAATTCCAGATCTTCAGGGTACCACACAGCTACCCAAATGGGCAGTGGTCATTTTGCAGAAGAAGGATTTGGAAAAGCATCCTATTTTAGAAATTTACAAGTTGTGGATTGGGATAATAATTTGCTGCCTTTAACAAATCTTCACCTCTTGGCTGATCATCCAAATTGTTATGATATAAGGCAAGGAAAAAACAATGTTTGGGGTACTTATTTTTATTATGGTGGCCCCGGAAGAAATGTAAGGTGTCCATGAAGATATATTTTGCATAGAATAGAGAGTAAGATATGGATTTTGTGCATTTTTGTTTTATTTACCATTATTATTATTATTTTTTTTGAGCTATTAGTTTTTCAACCTATGCCTTAGTATGGCTTGGGCTATTTGTAGATTTTTTTTTTTTTTTGAATATAATCTTCCCACTTCTGGATTATGTAAATTTGGGGAAATACAGGTTTGTTAAAAACAGTGAATTGTGTGTCTTTTGTCTTTCTTCTTTCTTATCTTTAGTGACCTTTCAAACTATTTAGAGGAAAGAGAAACCCTCTTTGTAAAGAGGAGCTGACCCACTAACTCTGCTTTAGTATATGCAATTTAGAAAACCCACATACAACAACAATTTTTTTATTGGAAGCACTCACCCTTACTATATGGCATTTGCATGTGGGAAGCATCAAGAAATGTAAAATTTTATTATTTTTATCTTGTATTTTGCATACTTAAATGAACCTTCTCTTCAGTAGTATACTATGCCAAAGCTGCAACCCTGTTCCTGAAAAATAAAATAAATGTATCTCAGTGGCCACCATAACAATTTTTTAAGAAATAATATTTAAAATAGCCAAACAGAAGGACTAATTAATATCATATAATTATATAATTTTATGAAAATTCATAATCAATAACTGCAACAACCTTTCTTCTCCAACCAAGCTTTGTCCTTTTTCCAAAATGGATTTCATCTCAACTCTTGCTTAAAAACTAAACTAAGAAATGCATTAGATATAAAATTCATAATTGATGTACTTTATTTTTTCTAAAGACCCTAGGTCCATCTGCTAAAACAGTGTCCTGTCTTTCAAAAAGTCAATATATTGATGTAACCAACCACACCACCATATCTCTCTTGGGCCAGATCCTTCCCTGTTCATGTATAGATAAAAAAAATGGCAGATTTAGATCAAAAGTAAATTTATACATACTGTAATAACATTTTAATTTAATTTACTGATAACTGCAGAAGAATTTTGCAGCAGAGTTAAATTGATTTGTTTGATGGAAAGAATGTTAGATTGTTAGGATTTCTGTGTCAGTGCTGATGAGTTGAACTGGAAAGGCATGGAAAAGATACTTTAAGCATGAAAAGCAAAGAAACAAGCACCTTTAAGGAACGAGTTCAAGTAAAGGAAAAATGCATATTATTAGTCTTCCATTACAAGAAAAAATGTGCCATATATTTAAAATACAAAATAATGAGAAATATTTTGTTCTTTTACTTTATCTTTTCCACATTGACTGTTATTATTATAATTCTAAACACAAATGAAAGCATAATGTTCCTCTTTTTTAATAATAATAATAATAATGAAAACCTGAAACCAGCTTCAGTTTCTTGTTTACATCTCAGTTATACACTGTTTCCTTAAGATAATATAGTTCAGAAGCACATGCAACCCAATTAATTGCTCTGTATGCAAAATATTATGCCATTTGAATCTCACCTCCACACGAGTATCTTTCTAGTAAGCACATGCAAACATTCAACCTAAAAAGGGGTGTGACTAGCCATCAGAGTAATACAGGCAGCAAAATCATTTACTTAGAAAATGCGATCGAATTTTGCTACAATACAGTAACTTCCAAGGGTAAAAATAGAAGAATTAGAGTCCAAAACGTCAACTACTGATTTGTACCATTCTTTCAGTTCTGTTGCTATTATACCAGCACATAAGTTCTGCCCACATCAATCCACAGTTAAAGAAATTACCCAGGTTCATCTAAAGTTCTTGCCTCCTAAGTCCTAAAAGAACTACCAATCCATATATAGTGAATTGGATAATTACTGAGTCATGGTTAGCTTCCTAAATCCTATTCTTATTCAAATAAATATAAAGAAAGATAGATTTTCCTCGAGTGTTGTGGTTGAGAACCACCTTGAAGAAACAAATATATGAATACACAAACAAAATGAATATAGAAATACCTGTACTCTAAAAATGCTTTGTCACATAAAATTGGAACATTAAAGTCACAATTTTTATCACGCAAGCCCAATCATATTGCCCTTTGAAATGGGCTTGGAGTTACCCATTTGATGAAGTTGATACTTGGGTCTAACTAGAAGCAATTATATTAGTTTGTCAAAGTATTGAATTCTTTTGTGATGGGAGGATCATCATCCATACCAATGAAAAATCGGAATAGAGAAACAAGAAGATATAATTTCATGGATATGCTACACGGACAACATAAAAATAGAAAATTTACAAGACTGTAACTCTGTGAGAAAGAGAAGTAAAATGAACAATATGGTTTGGGAAAATCATGAGATATGCCGTTTATGAAAGAATTACCAGATGTCACGGTTGTAGTGTCGGTGTGGCGGTGGAGGTTATGGCAGCAGGCCGTTGTGCCGGCTCGGGTCGTTTGAGTTAATGACTGGCTATTTAATTGAATGACTTGTCCTTCAACCACTGTTTCCTTAATCTCTGTAGAGCCGAAGATGAGTTTGATAGACGAATGGGAAGGGAAATTATTTTCCTCTGGTTAACATTGAACCCAGGCGCTAATGTAGTTCAGTAAAACGGCAATGCACGTGCTCAAAACAATTAATTAACCCAAATCAACGGTTTCTATCAAAAGAAAACGACAACTTTGCGCAATGAGTCCGTTACGTCGTTCACGCCAGTACACGTTTGATAAACGCTAAAAACGACTAGTGCTAACTCCTGTCCTAAGAGACATAACCTTCTTTGCATAATTACACTGGATTCCCCTTTTCCAAGTTAATCACTCTATTAGCAGACACCATTTCTTCGAAATCTTCGCATTTGCAAACAGGACAGAGATTTCGTCGTTTGACATATATGGAGTCGCCATGAAAGAAGCATTGTCATCTTCCGATGAACAACTCAATCATCATAAAAATGGAGAGAGATTCACAATTCTAGCGTGAGAAAATTATCACCAGTGCCCTTTGAAACCCTTGATTTTGCAATCTTCCGTCATAGAACTATCACCTGTTTAGTTGGCAAAACCAATCTCTTCCGTTTTGGCGGAGACGACCAAACTCGAAAGCACCAGATTTTTGTGCTCGGCCAATTACGACGCCGTTTACGAATGACGACAAACGCTAAGCATTTTGGGCTTGGGCCTATTAAATTGGGCATAGTGTATGATTTAGGTTTAGGATATGTATATAATCATCAGTATCCCAATTGAATAAATTAGAAAGAGTTGAATGTCCTAATTTGGAATACATAAAAATTAACAGTGGAATATGAAAATTACAGCATTAAATCTTTGACGATTCGCTAGCAATCTAATGTAGGCTGCAAAATATTTTCCTCACAGCAAGTGTTTCCAAGTTTTGTTATAACATAGTCTATGAAGTTAACAAAATCTTCAAAACTACAGATTGAAGAACTATACTCTAAAAGATCAATTACCAAAGCTTTCTTGGTATTGCTATTCCATTCCTGTTGTTCATGTATCACACCATATGTTCTGCCCATGTCAGAACACAGCTTAAGAAACTCAGGATCATCCAAAGTTTCTTTCAAATCCAAGAAGAAGCCTCCATTTGCAGCCACCCCTTCACTGGATTTCATTTTAAGTGCAATTTTCTGTATTGAAGTTAAATTGATAGCTAATTGCTGATTCACTTTGTATGATCTGCTGAATAAGATTTTATTGTCTCTGCATCGACAGTAGAGTTGAACAGCATTGGCCAAGAAGAAACGTGCCAGGAAGATAAAGAAATCTATAAAATTCATGCCTGCTAAAAAACAACTAATCAGTACACAGCATCGGTTTTGTATAATCTCATAAGCATCATCATTTTAAGGGCACATGTAATGGGAACGCTACGAATTGTCAACACAACCTGAAACCAACAAATGTTCAATTGACTAAAAGAATAGACAGCGAACCAATTCAAATCTTCATTATAATCCCATGGCTGGAAGGTTAACTTAACTAAGCAACTTTAGTCAGTACATTATGCTAGCTTAAGAAAGAGCTAAATACATGCAGCTTCATGCTCAAATTTAGTGGATAAACACTTTCAACAGCCACCAAATTTCGGCTGATGTATTTTGAGTTAAAGATGCCTAAAGAAATTCATTCATTGCATATAGAAAATTTTATGACTTGCACCAAGTAAAATACTACATGATGGAGCCTTGTGCAGACAAACCAATGATTTTTAGACTCTAGCAGTTAAGAAAATGCAAGGGAGCTTTTATTGGTGCCAATTTTGTAAATAGAAGACTGTCTGGTTAGGAGATGACCGTAACAAAAATTTTGGCTTCAGCCTATTTAACTGCATCAGCACATATCTGGGGGGAAAAAAAAAAGAAAGAAAGAAAGAAAGAAAGAAAGAAAGATTAACAATGAAATATGCTATAATAAATTATTATTCCACTATCTAATAATTCACCTGTGTTAGCTGCAAGATTGCGTTGGCAGACACCTTCAAAATCATCACAGATATCCCTGATGTCTTCTATGTACTCTTTTGCCTCCTTGTAGTCTTTCCATAGCAAATCCCACTGAAGGAACAAGAAAATTAATTAAGAGTTCTTGCCTTCCCTAATTTTATTCAGATATATGACTTTCCATTATGAATTACTAAACTTTACTTACCACCCAACAAAGATTATATGCATTGAACCAATTGTGGTTTATCGATACTGTATCTTCCTGAAAATATAACAGTTCAAGGTTTGAAGCAAAATAAGTAAATAACTAGATTCCTATGTGAAAATGCTTTGTCCCATAGAATTGGCACCCTAAAGTCAAGTTTTCAAAAATAATGATAAATGAGCTTCAAATGGCCCATTTCCTAGATCTAACTTGCATTTATAGTAAAAGTAACGAGATTCCCTTTTAAATGTTGAATACTTTCATAATGAGGGGTGATCAAGCACAAATAGTACCATATTTGCATGTGTAAGATAAAAAATGAAACAGAGTGCAAGATACCAGATTATGAACTTGATGATACCATCCACTAGGCACAAAGATAATTTCGTTGCAGTCCTGAATGCATTCCAACCAGATAGCCTACACTCGCAACATGAGCAATACAAACGCACAAACACATTTAAAATAGTGCGGGAAATAGAAACTATAATATGATGATATAGATTAGGTTACCTTCTTAAAACCTGGAAATATCGTTTCGCTAACATCATCAAATATGTTATAAACAGTGTTCTTCAAGTTCCTGGATCAAGATGGAGATGAAATTTCAAAAACAATAAAACCATTCTTATTGTTGTTGACACAGAAAAATTGATGTAAATTTTGGCAATAGGATTAGGATATAAGGTTGCTTGTTTAATGGCTGGTGACTAGGTACACATAAAGAACACAAATTTATCCAAAGCAAATTTTGACAGAGAACAGAAAGTCAATTGTTGCCAGTTTGATTGCATAGGAAATTCTTGGTATAATTGATTTTTGGATAAACAAGAGAATTCCAATGAGTTGATGTTTCCTTGTGTTTCAATTTCATATAGCACTGTAAAGGATTTTCACTGTTTTAAGGGGCAAAATATTTGGAAGATAAGGGACTTAGAGTTAGTTCCACTTGCAGCATGATATGAGCCTGTTTATACAATATCTATTGAATTAGTAATATATATAAGTTCGACGGCTAGAAACACGCATTACTACCATCATCTCAACCAAAAGATAAACAGATCCCTGAAGTGCACGGTCGTTTACCTCTTTATGTTACTTTCCCAGTTTTGCACTCTCAGTTTAATAGTCTTTGTATCCGATAAAGTTAGATATAACATCTCTCACAGAGAGGGACTAATACTGACAGTCATGTTATATTTACAAGTAGATCTTTATGTGGCATGGTATGTTATTATGGCCTACTCATTTATTTAGTTTTAGCAAGCTATTATGTAATATTGTCCTCCGATTAATTGAAGATTAGAACCATTACGATATTTAATTCTTTACCACCTGCACACCGCATGTATTATTATGGTGGTAAGTAATTTGGAGCCAGAACCATGAAGTCATTTGTAAATATATGATCGAAATTGGATAACCCTTGTTTTGGTTTTATTCTGCATATCCATCCATTAGTTTTGAGTTTCCTTCCCTATTGGACATTTATAAGCGGTCATTCAGGTGTTGAACAGACTTGCAAAGAGAATCGATGAATGCGAAAGCAATAATAGTATAATTATACTAGATTTCCTCATACGCTGTTGGAACCATATTTAAGACCTTTTGGTCCTCCAATTATGATTGGCACCGCTAGAGTCAATAGTTTATATCACAAGATTCATCATCATATATAGTGACTATCGCTATCTATATAAATGTTGTTGTGTTATGATGATTAGTTGGAACGATATTGGACAGTCTTGAAAATTTTAATAGTGGGCTTCAGAATTGGTGCCTTCTTAACTATTATCCCTAAGTCTAACTTCTCTGAGCCTTTTATATATTCGCAGATCGCAAGGAAATGGGTGCACAGATCAAATTCGCCCTTCTTTATTAAGACTTGGTGCATTGAACAGGATCTTTAATTAATATAGAGGGAGGTGTCTAGCCACACAACACCTACGTAGCAATATCCTGTAGCGTCTCACTGACTTGCTTGCCTGTTACGACGGTTTCATTCGGAGTGATATATAACAAGAGGGTGCCGATGAGTGACCCGCGAGGGACATTAGATGAGGTTAGTATGGCTATCCATCCACCCAGGGCCTTTATGGAAGGCTCATCAGAGGTTTTTTTCCGTATGCGACGAGTATGCGCCGTGAGATTGTCATTACACCCTAGACGGATCCTAACGCCTACACCTGGTCGCACCTGACGCAGAGCATCCTGACTACATCACCGACATGTTATTAGATGGAGCAGGGTGACTATATTTTTTATTTTTATTTATGTTGATGTGACTAAGAGATTAAGGTGTGTAGCCTTCTAACACACATTTACTCTGTTGAAAATCAGTCACTGTTTTCCGTTACAACAGACTCCCAATTCACATAATAGTGTTAAATAAATAACCAGTGGACTTTCTTCAAGTTGCGTCGTTCGGGGTATCTATGTAGTGATGGGCGTGAACAGGAAATTTGAGAGATTGGTCCTATAAGCCTATAATTAATAAGACCATGTCTTTAACTTAGTATTGTATAGATAATCATACAGTTAGAAATTTTGCATGTAAAAAAAAATTGTGCTATTTTGTGGCATGAGGAGATTTTATGAAGTGACAATAATAGGTTGTGCTTCTGTATTTCTGACTGTGTGGACTGATGACTAGGTAACACCATGACAAATGATATAATCACATGGAGATTTTAATGCGCAGAAAGCAAAAATTTGTTTGAAGAGAAGCAATCACCAAGGTCAAAAGTCTAAAATGTTTGTACCCTTGAAAAGAAAAAGTATTTGATATTTTGCCGCGAAGTTAATGGGTGTAATATATTCTCCTATGTGTAGGTTACTATATCGATATTATGCTTTGGAATAAATAAAGAATCTCTTAAGAGTAACGATATTCCCATAATTGAAGGGGGGGTCATGAATGTGTTCCTCTTTGGTAGTCATTATCCACCGATTTGAAATGAGAGAAAGTGAGCACATAAACCTTACTGTAAGGATTTGGATCCACTAGAGTGTTTTAAGGAGGCAATATTTGGAAGCTTGGTGGACTTCTAAAGCATGCTTCTTGTAGTTTTCCGATTTGCAGCACTAGATATCATGAGTGCCCGTCGTGTAGTGATACTCAATTATCCCTCTTTTTTTGCTAAGATTAAGTAAATTTATAAGCTATATTTGTTATATATTTCTACTTTATATCCTAGTTTAAGATAGACATGGTTAATATGGCACATACGAGAATCTCGATTATGAGTCCACGTAACCGATCAATTACCTTGTCCTCGATTAATATTATAAATGGACCACCCTTTACGAGGAGGGCAAGAGAGGAAGAACTAGTAAATGCCACTTTGTTATTTTCTCTCTCCATCATTTCATTTTTCTTAACATTTGTGACAAGCTGGTGTATCCGACTGAAAAATGGCCCCATTAGCCCATTAAAAGAGGCAGCCATTCAGGAAAGTCTGGGACCTTCCATATATCTTTATAAATATATATATAGAAAAGTAGTTATAGACATACCTGTCAAATATAAGATGACACTGGGGAGGAGACAGAAAAAGCCACTTCTTCTTCCCACAAACATTTGCTGACCAACTGTATGACCTGAAAACATCAGCATGAAGAGGAGTCCAAGATCCTGCCCATAATATTAAAAGTTTTATAAGTTTCCTTCAGGATGAAGTTTAACTACACAAAAACAAACTAATAGGCAATACAAACTTGACCCACATCTTATATCTTACAAGAAACATAATAAGTTCTCAACAACTATGCTCACCTTTTGCTCCCATATAAACAAAACGATAGTCCGAGCAGCATATTTCATTATTGTCCTGGTAAGTGACAGGATCTTTATGGATGCAATGATGGTCGAGATATAGGTTGAGCCAGTCATCAGAAAAATATATTGGGGTTCTGTATGCTACATATTCAGGGTATTCCTGAGAATTAAGATAAAAGAAGATAAGAAAACAGGTGAGACAGTCGAACGACCAAGGCTCTAACTTATGCACGATAGACACAATGGTGCGACAGGTAGTGGAAATAACCTCTTGGTTGTTAAGACTCTTTTATTAACAAAACTGCAAAATTAGAATCTGCACCTGAAGGAAAAGTAATTACATTAAGTTTTCGGCAAAACCAATCCCATCAAATCTTATACCAAGAGTGAATTAATTACCACAGAAGGATACTTCAAATCGACATATTCACAGTTCACGATGACGATGGAATAAATGGTGGCATGCTTGCAGCTGAGTAAAAATGAATTATGCAAAAGCAAGTACGTCCACATTGGCTTTTGAGTTACATTTCAAAATGATTTCTAAGTTGCTCAAGTGCTTCCTTTATTAAAAAAAAAAAAAAAAAAACAGGAAAGGATGCATAATACCAATAAATGTCCGACATAATTCAGAAGAAATGGAAGTGTGGGTTTACACACGTAATGAGGATGTGCGCAATGCATATTGTAACGAATGGTGGCAATCGTCCTTGTCGAAGGACTGATAGGTGAATAATATTAAAGATGTATTTATGGCCAAAGCACACAAAGATACGGTCTCCTCCTAACCTTACTTACTGGCCTTTTGGTTAACCATTCAAACACAGATATCAAACTAAAGTTGCTGGATGTACAGATAGGTTGCTTATTTTGTGGCGCCTTTTATCCTCAGAATGAAAAAAATAAAAATGAAATAAAATAAGATAGCTGATATAGAATCAAAAACTAACTCACTAGCTTAAAATACCTTTCAGATGTCAGGTGGCGGTTGTTGTCTAACCTTTTTGGAAGTTATAAATTTTGTCGCTACATGACTAAACCATGAATATATTAGAATCAAAATGCTTATTAGAAATTCTCCATTTAACCAAAATCAGAATATACCAATATAAGAAAAATTGCTAAACGAGTGCAAGGTGCGACGGCGCGCCGATGAAAAAATGACACACCCTAGAAAGGAAACTTGTTTATATTCTTGATGAGAATTAGTAGATATGGACAGTTTGAGCCACATCTGATTAGATCCTGATTGCCAACACAAATTTGTTTCTATGTGTCTCACTAATAGAGGCCCATTAGTACCTTAAGCCACCGTCTGTACAAAGTATGCGATAGAAGTCTTCCTATCTTTGATTGAGCACACTAACGCTTCCACGCGTACGTGACTTGCCACTTAAGTCAGATTTACCATTTCAGCTAGGTGATACGAGACTTTGGATCATATAATGGAATACTGTGTAATATTGTTCTATAACCTTCCCTTATGACAATCACTTTATTAAGACATACTTGTTTACTACATAAAGTTATCACAGGACATTATTAAGCAAACTCACACCATAATTTTAGACCAAGACCCTACTCTGATGAGAAGGTGATCAGCTCTTTACACGCTCTTCCACCAAAGCCTCTTCAACGTCTCATCAACTTCATTACATCAGTTTCCAGAGATGCTTATATTAAATTCTTAAATTCAGTAACAGAATGGAATTCACATTTGATTTACATTTGATAGCATTACATCGTAACGGAGACCTTGGATCATTCAGAGAATCTAGAACTCTTTGTGAGTTCTATAGATGATTTATAGAACTTGTATACTCTCGATTAGGAGAGATGTCCTATGAGATAATTTACTAGAGTGTGACTAGGCGAAAACACTTGCAAAATACCAGCTGTGAACCCATAATTTACATAGTGTAGACATAGTGAAACAAACCTGTCAAGTACTACGTATTTACCATAGACGGTATGACATCCTTCCATAATTATAGAACAGGATTTTGTTATTTGATCCCATTACATCGTAGTAGTGAGTTAACCACAGCATTACAGGTTTCTAATGGTTCAGAAAGATAAGACTTATTACCATTTTAGAACATGCTGAATCAATTAACATTTTAGCGTTTCTAAAAAATTAAACAGAAGGTGTGTGAAAGATAGTATCCAAAGCAAACTTCCAAGAAATAAAAAGATTAACACAGAGATTTATAGTGGTTCGGCACTTAACTCGCCTACATCCACTCCCCAACGACGCAATCTTGAGATCCTCAACTCATATCGCATTTATTCGTATGAATTCTGACTTCGTGTTTAACTTCTACGTTCTTGCTGAGTCAACCCGGTACGTAGATCCTCTAGAACCACACCAGTAACCAATCTGCGCACTTGAGAAAAGCGTACTGCGAGTTATCATAGGGACATCCAGAAGCACATCCTCATAGATTAAGTAAAAAAAAAAAAAAAAAAAAGACTGATATAATCAAAATCTATAGCTTATACTTCCTCAGTTCCTCCTTTTCTCTTTTACATAATTGGCTGACTACAAATTTGATCAATGCACAATTTCAATGAGAATCAAAGACGTGGAGGCCCAATGATGAACTAGAAAGAATGTTTTATTCTAAATTAGACAGTGACCACTGTGATGGATGCCAAAATTGCCTGCTTCTTAGCACCATGTAAAGTTTCCATGCATACAAGGTGATTGCAGAGTTCTTCTCAGGTGTCAACCTGGCATCAAAGTATCTTTATTTTCTAAAACCTTCCTTAGACTCCTATTAACTAATGTAACATCCACAAAAAGACATTATTAAGAGCAACTCTTATTTGCAACCACCCCTAAAAGGTTGCAGCTCGCTCTTTCCCATCAAAAACCATGTTCAAGATGATTACATAATTTTAAAAAAAAATAAAGAAATTCAACATTTGATTACATGTTGTACCATTTAATCGAACGGAGACTTGATCATTCCAAGAATCACTTTGTTTCAGTTAAGTGATGTGGAAGACATGGAAATTAAACTGTGGACCGAAAGAAAAACTGAAACTGCAAATGCAAAATAACCTAAAAACTGTACCTTTACAAAGTGCCAATCCTTCAAATATAGCAAGGATTTTTCATTGTCCACATCATGAGAAGCATTACCCTCAACCCAATTGTCAATGAATTCTGAAACTGTCATTTCTACTCTCTTCTGATCCGTAAATTCTCTAGTCCCACAATCTGCGACCTTGAAAAGAAAAAAAAAAAAAAAAAAGCTATAGTTTCAAAAGGAAAAGAAAAGAAATTCATAGAACCATTGTCCTAAAATTATAAAAAAGGTGAAAATGATCAAGTGGATACCTGAACTTTGGATTTACCAAAAAGGGTAGAAAAGAATTGAAGATTCGGGAAGCCATCAGCAGTGACCCAATCTTCGCAAGCTCTCCAGTCGTCCATGAGACCCGTTAACACCACTGGTTGGTTCTTTGCTAAATATCTCTCGATGAACTCATTATAGCTCAGTTCTTTACCATTCACTTTCTCTATTTGCCCTCCAATCTCTATACCCATCTCTCTCTCCCTCTCGTCGCTTTGGAAGACCATGCAGGGAGATTGGGGAACCAAAGCACCAGATTTTCTTAATTCGTCTTCTTGAGCAACTCAGTTTGCAGCAATTGCACGACTGGTCGTTTCAAACTCACGCCCTCGAAAGTCTAACTTATACTATCAGTTAAAGAACTGGCGTTGAACGACGATGGAATTTACTTATTTATTGCGAAATAAACAAAAAAAGATACAAACGGCCAGCCGTAGAGTTACTTGTATATGATTTAACGAAGTGGATGATTGTTCTCCTTACAGATGCTCTGACGTGGCGAGCCTTGAGTGGAAACAACACTTGCTGGGAAAAATTCATTGGATAGAGACCCGTCTGCGTAACTAGCGGTAGGCGGTTTCCGGTATATACCAATCCGAAACTAATCCCGAGTCCTACTGAAAAGTTGAAAAACCATGATCAGCGACGATTCCTCTTTTCTATTTCCTATAAATATCGAAGAAAGAAAGTTCGTATTAAGTTTATCAGAGGTTCATTCTCTTCATTGGTTAGTAACTAACACGATTGAAACTCGTAAACCCTAACACAGCTGTATTAGAAAGGACACAATTTCTTGTTATCGATGGCGGATCCAAGCTCTAGCCAGCCCTCTTCTTCCTCTGACCCGTACGTGGCATCTTAATTTTCATTTTGTTCGATTGTTGTTTTTTGAGTGTATTTCTGCCTGTGTTAGTTTTATGTTCTTTGGTATTTGTTCACAAAGCTTTGAACTTTCTTTAAACCGAAGGCATGACCTTGTTGGTGAAAATTAGAATGTTGTTTTGATGGTTTTCTGTTTGGAAGAATAGTTTTATATTATTTTTATGTGCTTCTTCTGATCAAATGTAACTGTTTTGTAGCTAGTCATTGTTGTCTTCTGTTAATTCAATATGTTTTTGTGTTGTTTGGCTATATAAATTACAGAAAAAGTGGTAAAAGAGATTATTCCACTGCAATTTTGGAGAGAAAGAAGTCTCCCAACCGTCTTGTTGTTGATGAGGCCATTAATGATGATAATTCTGTGGTTTCTATGCATCCTGATACCATGGAAAAGCTTCAACTTTTTAGGGGAGATACTGTACTAATTAAGGTAACTATATTTCTGGTTAACACTGTATTACCTTTTGTACTCTTTAAGAATTTTGATTCTCAGTTCATTCCTTTTCTTTCCCTCTAATGCACAGGGGAAAAAGAGAAGAGACACAGTTTGCATTGTTCTCGCTGACGAACAATGCGAAGAACCCAAAATCAGAATGAACAAAGTCGTCAGATCTAATCTTAGAGTACGCCTTGGAGATGTGGTTTCTGTCCATCAATGTCCTGATGTGAAGTATGGGAAGAGGGTCCACATTCTTCCAATTGACGACACTATTGAGGGTGTTACAGGCAATCTCTTCGATGCATATTTAAAGCGTGAGTTTCTTGTTTTTGAATTTGCATTGTGACCCATTTTCTCGTTTTGCAGTTAAATTATGTTTTCTTATGATAATCTAAGGATGATTTTTTTGGGCTCACCAGCATATTTCTTGGAATCTTACCGGCCTGTGAGGAAGGGTGACCTATTCTTGGTCAGGGGTGGTATGCGAAGTGTTGAATTTAAAGTGATTGAGACAGACCCTGGTGAATATTGTGTTGTTGCACCAGACACTGAAATATTCTGTGAAGGAGAGCCTATCAAGCGTGAGGATGAGGAGAGATTGAATGAGGTGGGCTATGATGATGTTGGTGGTGTTAGGAAGCAAATGGCTCAGATTCGTGAGCTAGTAGAACTTCCTCTTAGGCACCCACAACTTTTCAAATCAATTGGTGTGAAGCCTCCCAAAGGTATTTTGCTCTATGGGCCACCTGGTTCTGGAAAAACTCTGATCGCAAGAGCTGTAGCAAATGAAACAGGTGCATTCTTCTTTTTAATTAATGGTCCTGAGATTATGTCAAAGTTGGCTGGTGAGAGTGAGAGCAACTTGAGGAAGGCATTTGAGGAAGCTGAAAAGAATGCTCCATCCATTATCTTTATTGATGAGATTGATTCTATTGCTCCAAAGAGGGAAAAGACCCATGGTGAGGTGGAGAGGCGTATAGTATCGCAACTTTTGACGTTAATGGATGGCCTTAAGAGCAGGGCACATGTTATTGTTATGGGAGCTACCAATAGGCCTAACAGTATTGACCCAGCTCTGAGGAGATATGGGAGATTTGATAGAGAGATTGACATCGGTGTGCCAGATGAAATTGGACGTTTGGAAGTTCTCAGAATACATACTAAAAACATGAAACTTGCTGAAGATGTGAGTGACTGGACAACTACATTCTTCTCATGTATTAGATGTTGCTCTAAAAATTAATGTATGAACTGACGTTCAACTGATATTTTGTTTCAGGTTGATCTTGAAAGAGTTGCAAAAGATACACATGGTTATGTTGGTGCTGATCTTGCTGCCCTTTGCACAGAGGCTGCTCTTCAGTGTATTAGAGAGAAAATGGATGTCATTGACTTGGAGGATGAGACAATCGATGCTGAGGTGTTAAACTCAATGGCCGTGACCAATGAACACTTCCAGACTGCATTGGGATCTTCAAATCCATCAGCCTTACGTGAAACAGTGAGTACACATGGACATATAAATTGTTGCAATTATGCTAATTGTAAATGGTTCTTGAAGATACTTGTGTGTTTCCTGAGAATAACACGTTTCTGTGTGAGCACTTGTGTGTTCCTGTTTGATAGTGTTCTTTATTTCCACTGGGAATAATAAAACATATTTTCTACGTTTTATAGGTTGTGGAGGTTCCTAATGTCTCATGGGAAGACATTGGTGGATTGGAAAATGTTAAAAGAGAGCTTCAAGAGGTTTGTGATCTATTGATATTTAATGATTTTCACCTTTGAAATATGTTCAATATGACTTTGGCATTTCCCCTTCTTTCTTCCATTCTTTATAGGATTGAATCATATACTAATAAGTTTGTTGCTACTGGCAGACTGTCCAATATCCTGTTGAACATCCAGAGAAGTTCGAGAAATTTGGCATGTCACCTTCTAAAGGTGTTCTCTTTTATGGACCTCCTGGTTGTGGTAAAACCTTACTCGCAAAAGCAATTGCAAATGAATGCCAGGCCAACTTCATAAGTGTTAAAGGTCCTGAGCTTCTGACTATGTGGTTTGGAGAAAGTGAAGCAAACGTGCGGGAAATATTTGACAAAGCACGGCAATCTGCTCCTTGTGTACTTTTCTTTGATGAACTTGATTCAATTGCAACTCAGGTATTCACACTTGCATTTATCAGAGGGTGTCCTTCCTGTGTTCAGCACTTTCAATTAGTTAACTACAGTTTATTCTAGTTTTCAATTGCTTATACAATTTTGCATTTGCTTCTCTCTGCTTCCAGCGCGGTAGCTCTGTTGGAGATGCTGGGGGTGCTGCAGATAGAGTCTTGAATCAACTTCTGACAGAAATGGATGGAATGACAGCTAAAAAGACAGTGTTTATCATTGGTGCAACAAACAGGCCAGATATTATTGACCCAGCATTGCTTAGGCCTGGTCGCTTGGACCAGTTGATTTATATCCCTCTACCTGATGAAGCTTCCCGTCTTCAGATATTTAAAGCATGTTTGCGCAAGTCACCTGTCTCCAGGGATGTTGACCTGACTGCTCTTGCACGACATACTCATGGTTTTAGTGGCGCAGATATCACTGAAATTTGCCAGCGTGCTTGCAAATATGCAATTAGAGAAAATATTGAGAAGGTAATGGGTTTTCATTGGAAGTGCTTTGTTTTTAGTTTGTGTTAGGATAATGACCTACTGATGTCACCTATGTTGTATTATTGTGCTTTCATTAACAATTTTAAAAAATGACAGGATATTGAGAGAGAGAAAAGGAAGCAAGAGAACCCTGAGGCCATGGAAGAAGATGATGTTGATGAAGTCCCTGAGATAAAGGCAGCTCATTTTGAGGAATCAATGAAGTATGCCCGCCGAAGTGTTAGTGATGCTGACATCAGGAAGTATCAGCTCTTTGCTCAGACCCTGCAACAATCTCGTGGTATTGGAAGTGAGTTTAGGTTTTCAGATCACTCTGAGAATGCTGCAGCTGGAGGAGCTTCAGATCCATTTGCTTCAGCAACAGCTGCTGGAGACGATGATGATCTCTATAACTAAGCCTCTTTAAGTTCTGTGTAATTTCCACCGCTGAGCCACAAAATAGACAGTAACATATTAGATGTTTCGTTGAAGAATTTTAACTTAAAATATATGTTGGGTTTCTGCTAAATGCAAGAATGTGGGATGGACATCAGTAATACGAGAATGTTTTGAGGAGTAAAGGTCTGATCTTTTTAGCATATTTCGCACATACAAGTGATGTTTGCCTTGTTACTTTCTTCAATAAATGATAATTTTCTGTATTCCCCTTCTCTACATAGTATTTCAAGTTTTTAAGCTACGAGGGGCATTGCTTTCTCTGTACATAACATCAATATGAAAAAGTTGTTTCACGTCGATCCTTTTAAAATTGATAAAATAACAAATAAAAAAGATGGCTTAAATTGCAATCTTTATCCTCTTCTCCCATCCTTTTGTATATTCCAATGCACTCACTCGCCTCTGACCTCTTTCTCTCTTTACCTATTTGCTTTGTGGTCGTCCAAATCAAGGCAGATGCTTCGAGCATTTTGATTTTTCAAATCTTATAAGGATGTGATTGTTCATCTGTCTCCTTGTTTGGTGTGATGTTGATCTTCATAGACACTTCTTGGGACTTGATTTGTTAAGTATTAAAGTTCAAGTATAATTTTGTTTGCAGGGTTGGCCTTTCAATTATTTCACTCACTCTTATCTTTTATGTTCACAGGCAACTTTTTAGTAATAGTTTGATAAAAGTTTAGTCCGTCGAAGGCATGAGTTGGATTAGATAAACGTGGGATGTAGGAACCGATTCCAAATGCATGTGTGGAGGCGCAGAGCACAGTATCATAATTCATACGTTAAAGTCCGTTAATTAGAAGTTACTAAAGTTAAAACTGCAAAAACATTTTTAGGTCCCAACAACAACAACAGGGTCAGGATAGGTATTAGAATCCTCCCAAAGATCTGATCTGACGTTTGGTGGGGGCCCATTAGGTATTAAGCAAAATGTACTCGTGTTATTTTGCATGTGCATCACGTGATCGTCACTGCATAAAAAGGACGATAAAGCCCAACTTTCATCACTTGTTTGTCCCGGTTAACAGTTAACTCTGCGTTCGGAAAAGACAAAAAAAACAATTAATTTCTATTTATTATCAATTGGGACAAAGCTAGCACTTATAATGTGTGTGGGGGATAAAAAGGGAAAACGAAAATCAAAATTAAATAATAATTAATTGAAGAAGAAGAGTGAGAAATGAAATTAGGAGGCAGGCAACCAGACAGTACAGAATTGTTGATTGACATTGAAAGAGGAATTTTAGTTACTACTACTTGTCGTTTGCGTGTCTGATTATCACTTTCCCATAATTCTTCTTTGTTGCCTTTCTTTCCTTCACCTGGTACCCCACTTTCTTTCATTCTTTGTAATTGGTACTGATTTTTACAAAGTTCTGTAAAATTCCCGTAGCCACACGTTTGAACAAAGTGAAAATATCTCGGTGCATTTTCAATTTTAGTTTTTTACAATTTTAATTTATTTTTAAGATGAAAATTTTTATATTGATGACATGAAACTCAAGAGTCATGGGATTCTGGATTCTAGATAACCAGACAGCATTTATAATCAACGTGGTATATGTACCTCATTTACCATCTCAGTCAGTAGTCAAAAACACTTGCTGACTTTTTTTTTTTTTTCCTTATGTACCCTGGCCTACTACCTATGTAAACAATATAGTACACAAAATCTTCACTGTTCTACAGAGGTAATTCGCATGGCATGCTATTGATTTTTGGGAGCATAATTAGCCGAAGAAGATGAATAAGCAAGTGAACAATTAGAAGAGCCTTGAAGCATTAACAGTTGAGCTGGGGTCACTGAAGATGATGAATACGACGGGGTTTCTGTCGTTTTAGAGGGTTTGGTGGTCGGCTTGTGGCCCTCACTTCCTATTGTAGGCTCGTGTCGAATTTCTTTCAATAATGCTGCCACATCTTTCATTGTCGGACGATCGTCTGCGCGATTGCTCGTGCAAAGGAGAGAGATTCCAAGCGC
This sequence comes from Jatropha curcas, assembly GCF_014843425.1. The sequence goes on from NW_023590909.1 coordinate 3,379,888, forward strand.
TTGAAGCATTTCCTGTATTTGTGTATCGGGATGGCCTTGTAATTTCGGGTCGAGAATCTCCACTGGGTCCTTCTTGCTCTTCAGGTGCTCTCTAACCCATTGGATCACATGTTGCTCCTCTGGGAACGATGGATCTACTGGCTTTTTTCCTGTTATTATCTCCAATAGCACTACTCCATAGCTATAAACATCGCTCTTCTCTGTTATTTTCAGCATGCAAGCGTACTCTGCGAATAAATAAAATGAAAATAATTAACACAATCCAAATCTATAGTTGTGGAAAAGAACCGGAAAATTGTAAAAATGAAAACTCACCCTGGCCTACTACCTATGTAAACAATATAGTACACAAAATCTTCACTGTTCTACAGAGGTAATTCGCATGGCATGCTATTGATTTTTGGGAGCATAATTAGCCGAAGAAGATGAATAAGCAAGTGAACAATTAGAAGAGCCTTGAAGCATTAACAGTTGAGCTGGGGTCACTGAAGATGATGAATACGACGGGGTTTCTGTCGTTTTAGAGGGTTTGGTGGTCGGCTTGTGGCCCTCACTTCCTATTGTAGGCTCGTGTCGAATTTCTTTCAATAATGCTGCCACATCTTTCATTGTCGGACGATCGTCTGCGCGATTGCTCGTGCAAAGGAGAGAGATTCCAAGCGCTTGAAGCATTTCCTGTATTTGTGTATCGGGATGGCCTTGTAATTTCGGGTCGAGAATCTCCACTGGGTCCTTCTTGCTCTTCAGGTGCTCTCTAACCCATTGGATCACATGTTGCTCCTCTGGGAACGATGGATCTACTGGCTTTTTTCCTGTTATTATCTCCAATAGCACTACTCCATAGCTATAAACATCGCTCTTCTCTGTTATTTTCAGCATGCAAGCGTACTCTGCGAATAAATAAAATGAAAATAATTAACACAATCCAAATCTATAGTTGTGGAAAAGAACCGGAAAATTGTAAAAATGAAAACTCACCAGGTGCAATGTAACCGTAGGACCCTGCAAATTGTGGGCTGGCTGAGAACGAGCTCTGGTCATCTTCAACCAGTCTAGCCAACCCGAAATCTGCCAAACATGCCTCGTATCGGTCTCCAAGCAAAATATTGTGCGTTTTCACGTCTCGGTGTAAAATGGCCGGTACGCAGTCATGGTGTAAATACGCTAACCCCTCTGCTACTCCCAACGCTATCTTAAACCTTGTCTCCCATTCCATTGATCCAACAGTTCCTTCGTGTAACAGTTCTCCTAATGTTCCATTACTCATGTAATCATAAAACAGTAACTTCGTTTTTCGGTTCGCTCCCCATCCCAATAATCGGACGATATTTCGGTGCCGGATTCTCGCTAATGTTGCAATCTCGGATGAAAATGCGGCTGCTGAGAGTTTGTCCGCTGATTTGAATCTTTTAACTGCTACTGTTGAACCGGACGGAAGGCTCACCCTATATACAACGCCGGATCGCCCACGTCCTACGACGTTGCCAGCTGTCAATGCTCGCGTCACGTCCTCAATAGACAAGTCGAGTTTCTGGTATAACGTCACCTCCCACGGTGGGCCCATCTCAATGTCTGTATCGCCTTCGAGATCGCACTCATGGGTCCCTTGACGTCGCTTTTTGCTCCCGAAGATAATGTAGAGCGCCGCCAAGAGAAGTGCACACGCTGTGCACAGTAGTACCACCATAGCCACACGCGCTGCCGTCGCGCGTTTCATGCGCCTGTCACTGGGGCCGTAGCACTGGATGCCGGAGAAGCAAAGGTCGGGGTTGCCGGAGAGGACGCTGAGAGGAAGTTTTGAAAAGAATGGCGTTTCTGGTACCCGCCCCGATAATTTGTTGTGCGAGACATTGAGCACGACGAGATTTTGCAAGTTTGCCAGATATCGAAGATCGCCGATGAGCTGGTTGTAAGACAGATCCAGGATCCCAAGCTTATCTAACTCCGTGAATTCTGCCGGAATCTGACTGCTAAGTTGGTTACAGCTCAGATTCAATGCGATTTCCAACGATGGGATCTTGGCCAAATTGGACGGTATTCTCCCTGAGAACTGATTGTCACTCAGGTCCAATAGCTGCAGCTTGGAGCAGGAACCAAGTTGACTAGGAATCGGGCCTGTGAACCGGTTCTTCGATAGAATGAGTTTGGTGAGGGAGCGAAGCGAGCCAAGACTTGGACTCAATGTGCCCTCTATCAAATTATCAGAAAAATCAACTAGTTGCAGGGAAACAAGTTGGCTTAAACTCTGTGGCAAGTTACCAGAAATAGAATTTGAATGCAAATCTAAGAACGTTAGATTCTGGCAACCGGAGAATTCCTCCGGAATAACCCCAGTAAGACGATTGGATCCGAGATCTAAAAAGTTCAAGTTCTTCAAGTTTCCAATCTGCGGTGGAATTGATCCACTGAGCTTGTTGTTGTTAGCTCGAAACCGAATCAGAGAAGAGCAATTTCCGATCCCAGAAGGAATTTCGCCAGAAAGATTATTGGAGAGGAGCAAAAGTTTGTTAAGTAGCTTGAGCTGAAATATTCCCTTTGGAATGGGACCCATCAAGCCGTTTTGAGATAAATCTACAGCCTCCAAATTTTGACAGTTGGAAATGGAAGCCGGTATATTGCCTTCAAGCTTGTTCTGCCACAGAAATAGCAGGGTCAGATTTGATAAGTTACCCAATTCAGAGGGAATTGCCCCAGTAATTTGGTTGTTATCGAGCTCGATATGAGTAATCTTCTTGCAGTTGCCCAATTCGGCCGGAATTTCGCCGGAGATTTGATTAACGCTCAGTTGGAGTTCCTCAAGAGCAGTTAGATTGCCAAATGTTTGAGGAATTGCTCCAGTGAGTGAATTCATGGATATGTCAATAACCAACATCTGGTTGCAGTTCCCTAACTCCGGAGGAATGATACCAACTAAGTTGTTTTGCCAGAGCAATAAGTTTTTGAGATTTCTGAGATTCCCTAATGTGCTTGGGATGGATCCGGTGAGCGAGTTTTCATAAAGGTAGATATTTTCAAGAAGGGTGCAATATCCGAGTTCTGGTGGGATTTGGCCAGAAAGAAGGGAGGTGTAAATGGCAATGGTTTGTAGTTTCTTTAGAAGGCCAAGAGTTGAAGGGAGAAAACCTGATATGCTTGTTTCAGCTAAGCCTAACAACACCAAATTGCTGCAGTTGCCAATTTCCTGTGGCAATTGGCCCTCAAGCTCCTTGTTGCCACCTGCTCTAATCACTTCAAGATTCTTTAATTTGCCTATGCTGGATGGTATGCCACCACTAAGTTGATTATCATAAAGGGTTAGCCATTTCAAGCCTGTAAGGTTTCCAATTTCAATTGGAATTGAGCCTGTGAGTCGATTTGAGTTGAGATAGAGTTCTTCAAGCTTGAACAAGTTACAAAGCTCAGTTGGGATTTCACCCGTTAAGGCATTCTCACTTAAGTCTAAAGATGTTAACTGGGGAAGAGAACCGATTTCTTTAGGTATTGTACCCGTAACGTTGGTTCCGGATAAGATGAGCTTGTTTAAGGTTACCAAGAAAGTGAAATTGGAGGGAAGTTTTCCAAACAAATCCACATACCTTAAATCCAATGCAACCACTTCATTGTTATAATTGCAAGTGATGCCATTCCAACCACAGGGAGTTTCATCACTAGCCACCCAATTTTTTAAAACTTCAGGCAATCCATTTAAGTTTGTCTTCCATGAAAGAAGAGTTTCGCCTTGCTGGTTAACGGCGAAAGCTGTAAAAGGAAAAGAAAAAAGAAGAAGAGCAAAAGAAGAGAGGACTAAGAAGGAGAAGAGAGTCCATGGATTTACAGGCATTACAACTATGCTACAAAATCCAATGAGAGGAACAGAAAGGAAAGGTTTGAGCCTAGGGAGGGACAACGGAATAAAACCCAAATCATGTCTCGTGGGCTATATGTTTTTTAATATATAATTCAAAAAAAAAAAAAAAAGGAATTGGCATAAAGAAATTGAAAGAAACCCAGAATCTCCGGATCCAAGAAACAGCTAGGCCATGATGTTTGTGCAGAGAGTAATGGTTTTATTTTTTCTTTTCCCCTTTGAGATAGTAATGGAATTTTAGGTAGGTGTTTTAAGCATTTGATTATGGTGGAAGAGAGATGGGGGGAAGGGAAGATAACTGTATTTTAATTTGAATGAGTGGGTGAGTGACTTTGTCTACACTTTTTCAGTGTAAGCTTTCTTATCATTTTCTGTGTTCCTGTACATTTTCTTTTCTATATTTTTCTTTTTCCTATCAAAACAGATGGATGAAATTGAAACCAATGCGTATTTGTCCAGTAGGATTTAAGGGGTCTGACTCGGACTCAGCTTTGTCTTCTTGGGTAGAGTTGTATAATATACGTGCCAAACACAATTTAAATATTTTTATAAATTATTTTACAATAAATGATCTTTAACATATACTATAAAGTTTTAAAAAAATTCATATATATTTTTAAAAATATATATATAATCAGTTCTAAAAAACAAAATCAAATTAGTAGAGATTTTTAGAAAGTTCAATTAAGTTGAATTCATATAAATCACCGTGTGTCCAACTGTCCATATCCCTTCATCATAGTCTATAAACTTCCATGAGTTTGGTTAGAGCAATTGCTTCAACTAGCACTATACGGTAGTTGAACCAATAATTTATTATTTCTAAATTCTTTTGTAGCAAAAAAAAAAAAAGAACCAGCTTTTGTTCACAAACTATGTTTATTCAATTACTTTTAGTCCATTGATCAGTGTACATTTTATTTATTAAATTTACCCAAAATAATAAAAAAGAATTTGCAAGAGTGAAAAGAAAAATGTAATGATATTCAACTTTATACTATAAAAATATTTACAGAAGTTAAAATGGCGTGGTGTTAATTTCATGCAATGAGCAAGTTAATTTAAAACGGCTACTTGCTCAGCGTAATTAGAGAGTTATGTCCAAAACCATACTTTTAAATTAAAGCTGCTACTTATAAAATGGTGAGACAGCATACAAGCTGAAAGCAAAAGATGCTTCCAGAAAACCTGAATTAAAAAAATGTATATTTATGCTGTTTTAGGAAGGATTTGGATCTTAAACAGAAAAATAGTTGAGATTCAGATCCAAGCCTGAACTAGAAAAATATGGATAGATACAATATAAATGAGATCTATGACAGGTCCATTAATTTAATTTGTACTATATATGAATCTTATACTATTTCATATAATAATATGTAATTAATTAATTTTTTTCATTTGCATACATGTTTTATTTCGAACGAGGATCAATGATTTTAATTAAGTCTCATTCCTAAATTTTATAACTAAAACTCGTTTAGAAATACAATCATTTTTGTTGATTTAAGCATTTGTTGCAGAATTGAGTAACTGAATTGATTCAATTTAGTATGATTAAATGCGTTTTCATATAATTAAATCTGTACTAATAACATAAAAATGGTTCAAGTTTAAGTTAATCATTCCAAACAGAATCACATATTTTGGATATAAAATACTAATGCGTCTAATTATGTATAAAACTGAATTGGAACCAAAAATCAAATGGTTATGAAATTATAAAAAATATGATCGAGCCGGATTGAAATAGATTGATTCGGTTTTTGGGTCAGACCGGTTATTGCTCACCCTAGTTTGTGAGGGTATAAAATGAATTAATTTGAAAAAGCAAATAGAAATTCTTCAAAGATTGAAAAATAATATTATCTGTCTGTCCACAACCTATAAAATCAGATAATCTTTTCTGAATTATAAAATATATATATGTATCGAACTTTTTATAACCTAAATAAAAAGTAATTAAGGCATCACGTGATGGGTGACAAAGCAAAACATAATTTGGTTTAAGGTTTAATAATTCAAATATATTAATTTGGGTATACCTCGTGAGTGACATTATTTTAGTAAAATAAACTCACAACTGTGTCTGATAGGAATCTAAGCACGAGACGAGAGCACATGGGGAAGGCAGGGAGAAGCCATGGGGTAGGACAGCTCCTTAAGTGAAATCCAAGTGTGTCCATGGCAGCAAAGCAATGGAAGAAAGAGACAAACACACCCTATCAAAACTAGACAAGCCCCCACGCTACCATTTGTTTTCTTTTCCTAATCTCTCTAATCATTACTTCTAATCCTGTTCATAGAACCCCATATGTACGAACCCTAGCTAAGCTAAATTCTAATGTACGTATAATGTTATTAATATTTATATAAAGTATTATGTAAACAGATATATTTTTACAACAAATTAGGTATTGGTCAGGGTGTCGAGCGATTTCAATTCTCGTAAAAATGAGAATATAAATTCGATCTTCAGAAAATATAATTTACTGAGAGAATTAAAAATTTTTACACTCTACCCTTCAAATTAAGCAAATTTTACCATGATGAAGTGATTGTCATGTTTTTATCAGCTGACATGAAATATTGAAATGAGTTTGGCCTTGCACCCAACTAATTAAGATATATATATATAAATACCTTTCGAAGCAGTTGAGCAGTTTAAGTGGTTACCAAAACCTTCAATTACTTTCACAATTATGAGACAAATATACCATAGCACTAACAGAAAATGACTCCATTTCTATAATATTTTTTGGGATTTTCTTTCCAACTCCAAAATAATTTTAATACATCTTATGTTATTTATATTTTCATTTAAAAATAATTTTAGTAGTAATGCCCAAATCACCCTATTCCAAAATAACACAAGACATTGACAAATATCAATATGCAATGTGTCGAAATTCTGGGCTATTGACAAAAATAACGCTCTCTATAAAACTATTTCTCAATTTAATGTCATTTCAAAACTATTTGATTATTTTTTTTTATTACACTGAAATCACAACTCAATTAGTGATCTTAATGCAATACTCTCTCTGCATATCAGAACAAACATTAAATTGATAAAAGGTTAAAAATGACATTATATTGGAAAATAGTCCTATGAAGAGCATTATAAGCATTATTTTTGTCAAAAGCTACGAAATTTCATTCCATGAGTTGACCCATTTGTCATTCTTATTTATGGCATGCCATTGAAGATCTTTTAATGGTGAGGAATAGGATAGGCAATCAAGTGAGTGTTAGAAAGTTAATTCTATCAATTTACCTACTGTCAAAGTCTACGATAAGGCCCTCCAATCTGAAAATGGACACTCAGATTTTACAATTCTTCCGTTTGATTAACAACAAATAGATCATAATCTGTGGAATACATAAATTCTATTATGGTCTCAATTTTATTATGTTGGAAGAAATGAAATTTAGTCCAATGTCTGAATTTTAAAATATTGATTAAGATCTTGACCGAATATATCCCAACCATGCACGCACTGATTAAATCTAGCACATAGAATTTATTTAAATTATTGATCCAATTTGCTTTATATATATATAAAATCCAAATTTAAATAATTGAATTTTTTTTTTTCAAATGGATATTATTCCCACTCGTGGTTTTTTGGAAGCCTACTTTTTTTTTTCTTTACTTTTTTCCCCAAATTAATAATTTTAGACAAGTGAGTGTAGCCTATGTTACAATAATTCTGCCCAACATTCTTTGATGGAAGGTACATAATTTATTTTTTCTTTTGTTTTATTTATATTTTGCTATGGTTGCTAGTGGGGTGGGGAGCAGTCAGATTCAGGGTAAGTAAGGTGTACAAATCTTTCATGGGAACGCACTATTTTTGCCAAAAAGAATAAAGTTCGCATTTTTAAAACCATATTTGACAAAAAGATTTATTAATTAGTTATTAATTACTATTAATTATTTGTTCTAATTTAAAAAAAATCAAACCACTACATTTAAATAATTTGAATTATATATGTAAATAATATCTATACATAAATACAAATCAAAAGGGAGAAAAGTGTTCAAAGATCTTGTAGTTTAATTGATTCATGCATGCATGGATTTAACTATTAATTTGCTTCCATAACTTTAGAGATCAAGCTTCTTTAAAATAATAATAATAATAATAATTGGATTTTTCCTTTATTTTTGTTGGTCTTTCTACGTGTATGGTCAAGAGAAAACTTATGTATATGGTCAAAATATTAAAAAAGAAAAACATTTTTTATTGGCAATTGATAACACAAATTAATTTTTATTTTATTTTTTACATTCTATTCAAAATAAGCTATGAATGTTAGGTAAGAGAATTCATAAATAAGAAAAATGTTCTTTTATGAGTTGATTAAAAAATCAAACCTACTTAAATAATTGCAAAATGGGTTTTATTGCAATTTTAATGGAGAGAAATGGGTTAATTTGATTGATTTTACTATTTGTAGAAATAATTATTATCACAATGAAAAAAAAAAAAAAAAAAAAAAAAAAAAAAAAAAAGAGAAGGTGGGTTTCTCTACCAATGCCCAAGATAGACGGATAACCACGACAATTTGATGGCACAAAATATAAATAGGTGTGTTTCGATCTTGGCTTTAATAGTTTGACAAATGGAAACCCTTTTGTGTTTTTTTTCAAAAAAAACCAAAAAAAAAAAAAAAAAAAAAAAAAAACATTTTACCTTCAAATGGGATTAAATAAATATTTCTAACAGCACTTTCAGTCTCTTGTACATGTTCTTGGAATGTTCTTCCCTTCCCTTCCTTTTCCTTCCCTTCTTTTGAGGCTAATGACCTAATTAACTTTTCCTCTTTCGGCTCTAAAGAAGTTCTCAGTTAATTTTATGGACAACGAAAGAGTTTTTATGGAGTAATATATATATTATGAATTAATTTCTCTTTATTCTTCTTTTTTTCCTTTATAGCAGAGCTTGTAGTTCTTTTGAAAGGCCAATTTGCAGTGCAGGTTTTTTCTGCCAAGTACATCTCAATTACTGGAGTAATTATATTCATTTTGATGCAAAACAACTGATTTTCAAAGGCTCAATTTTGCATGTGTATTTTCAATTTTAATCAATATTTTTTATAATAACGCAAAAAAAAAAGACTATCAAGAAGGCACATATGCCCTAATTAATGAATTTTAGTAGTATGATTTATTTTAGGGATTGCATAAGATTTTGGGGAATTTTGACTTTTAAAATAAGAAACGAATAAGTTGCAGGTTTGACCTCGGGAATTCAACCATACTATGAGGGTATTGAATTATTGGAGTTTCTTTTGCTACAGATTCTTTTTTCATCCACTAATCCTTTTGTCAACCGTTTACAGAAGAAGAAGAAGAAGAAGAAGAAGAAGTACATTTCTTATATTTTTGCTTATTCTCACAAGAAATGGATCATACAATAGGCCATTGGGCTTGTAAACTAGGCTCACGGTATGAACCCGAAAGATATGGGCTCAACCGGGCCTTAATTAATTAATAAAAAATTTAAGTTAGTTGTTGAAATTGAAATTCGGAAGTCTCGACCATTTCCACTGCACTTTTTAAACGCTCGTCCTTGTCCACTGCCAAGTAAAAGCAGAATCAAAATGGCGGGCTGAAACCAAATTTTCATTCAAATCCAAGAATTTCACAGTCTCTCTCGCACGCACGACAAGCAAGCATTCGCTCAATCAATAATCTACATGCAAATGCAAAGTGAAGCGGTGGAATCTTTACGGACAAAAATGGAGTCTTCGCGATTGAGCTGCGAAAGAGATGTCTCTCTCGAACTTCAGAAAGTAGATTCTTTCACGGCGTCGTTTGCTCAGTCTTTGGATTCGATCAAGGCCAGAGTAGAAGAGACTCTCGAAAATCGAGGTCAGGATGAGTCGCATTTCAATTTTACTGAAAGTTAGGGCTTTTCGTGTTGTTTACTTATCATATTGTGTGCGATTAGGGTTCTTGCGAGTGATTTGACAAATGGGACTGGGGAATTTTACTAGCTGTGAAGTATTTGCTCTCTGTGTTTTCATGGCATTGGTCTTTTTATAGGGAAATTACAGAAGATGAAATCTAGCTTACGGGAAGCTGAGGATGACTTTGTTAAAGTGCTAGCAGGTTTGTATATGTTATCTACGATTAAAGTTTTAAAATATGTCTTGATATTTGAGTAATTTATGCCTACATTTCTGATTTCTGGAAGTTCAGCTTTTTTTTTTTTTTTTTTTTTTTTTTTTTTTTTTTTTTTTTACTAGCTGTGTAGTTTTGTCTTGTGTTTTCATTGCTTGGTTTTCTTATAGGGAAATTAAGAAGATGAAATATAGCTTCGGGAGCTGAGGATGACTTTGTTAAGTTGCTAGCAGGTTTTTTTTTTTTTTTTTTTTTTTTTTTTTTTTTTTTTTTTTTTTAAATTGATTTTTATCTACTTATTTAGAACCTTACATGAAAGGAATCATTCGAGTGTCAAAGATATGCTTTTTGCAAGAATAACACATGCTGTTATTTCTTGAAGTTGGTTGACAGAGGAGAGAAGTAGGGTAGATTTGAATTTTAGTCTTGGTGTATTCGTGAAATTCGGGAAATTGCGGGTAAGGATAATTAATTCATCCTGTCTTGAAATGCTGGATGCTTCAGCGGTTGGAAATCATAGTTGTCATATAAAATATCTGTCATCTATTTTTTGGGTGCAGAATTTCCAAAGAAACTTCTTTAGCCGCATATTTGATCATGGTAGCTGAACAATTAAATGCATCTTCTTCATTTCCTTTGACATTTATGACAGAAAATATATTATAAGCTTCATGATTCATCTAAGAAGATTGAGTTCCTCAAAAGGCCAAGAAAGTTGATGTTCAGATTAAGGGAGTTATGTGAATAATGGATTACTACATTTCTCATATTTTGGTATAAAAAACTGCTGGTGTTATCTTTACCCAGTTTGACTATGTGTATGAGGCTTTGTATCAGCATCTATTTCAGGTTTTTTCATTCTCTAAGGATCCACCTTTTTATTCTTTATATATTGTAACTTTTATCAATGTTCGCCTGAAAGAAATTTGTTTCCAAAGCTGATCCTAGTTTGCTTTAAACTTAAACTTGTTAATGTTTAATAAAGTGTATTCTTCGTTACTTCTTTTTTTGTATAGTGAAGACTCGTAAGGAGGCTAAGCAATTGGCAATCAGGGACTCCATTTCTGCTACAAGAGCTAGAATAGAAGAACTTAAAAGATCCGTGCAAGTTCAGTTGGCTAGGAGGGATGATTGCAATGCAATTATGTCCCAACAATCTCTTGGTAATGTCTTTTGTCCGTCTCCTTGACTATTACTTATTTTTTGCATCGACCTTATTCCCATGCATGTTCTTGTGAAACTTGAATAGCATATTTGTCGTCCATTATTGTTTTGACGTCCAACTTGAATATGGAAATCGATTGTTAGCATAGCCATGTCAATGAATCTCAAGGTTGATGAACGTGGGCTGTGGACAAAACTGGTATATATTGAGCTTCAGTTGTTTGTAGGGGTTGGGTACAGAAGGTTTTGGAAGGTTGAGATGTCTTGGAATTTATCAAATTGTCTGGACACGTAATTAAAAATGGCCATGGTACTGTGTAACAGTTTCTAGATCCCTTGTCAACTGTCGGTGCTAATTTTATCTTTCTTACCTATGTTGCTACAGCTTAACTAATGGTTTGTCTCTGATGTATGAATTGTTTGCACCATTGCAATTTATACAAAAACGATTGGCAGGAGGAGTAATTAAAAATTTTGGATTTTGAGTCATTTCATGCTAGAACATCTAACATCTTAAACTTATACACGCGCGTGCGCGCACACACACATATATATTTGAAAAAATTGATTCAAATTTCTTTGTTTCTTTCAAATGTTCCAAATCCATATTTTTCTTTGATTTGATGCCTTAACCTTTTGAAAGTGTAAAGTATGCAACACAATCCGTCAATATTCTTGCTCTCTTCCTTTTCTGTTTTCTGAATTCTCATGTCATTTATGGTTTTGGCAACATCTGAAGGAAAGGAAAACCAAGATGTTGAACATGGAGGAGATATTCAAGAGGGGATATCATGGTATAACAGGGTTCTCGGTTTTCGAGTTGAAGGCGGAAGAGGTAGTAATAGCCATTTCACTTTGAAAGAGTTTGCTGTCTTTTTTTTATGTAAATCCCTACGTAAAAGTTCTTGATTTCATTAGGAGTAAAATTCACGTTCAACCACATTAATATGAGAAATCCATATGAGGAGTACACTTTCATCATTCGCCATGAAGATGATATGTATACTTGTGAGTATTGCCTATCTGTTAGTTATATCTGATTTCTGACTCTGTTTCTGTTGCATGTTTTTGACTTCAATGTTTTGCTATCCCAATTTTCAGTGTTGGCATGTGATCCCCAATTGGATGGCACCAAAGAGTTGATCCATGAATTGAATAGAACCAATGGCTTATTCAAATTTGTCAGAACAATGAGAGAGAGATTTCAAGAATCTGCATCACTCGGTAGAGTTTTTACCCTAATCCTGTATATTTTGGTTCCTCTTTTGGGAATTCTTTTCCATGTATATTTTGTAAATCTAGCAAAATGTAAGAGGTGTGTGAAAAACTGGTCCTTCTGGGAAACATGGATATATGGATAAGTTTGATAAGCTGTCTGTATAAATGTAATTCAGTATTCTTAAAAGAAATTGTTTTGTTCTTGACAAACTAGGAATTTTGCCTAATTCAACAACTCTCTATCAAGAGTCTGCCGCAATATCTGCTTCTGCCCCAGGTTTTTCAGTTTCAACTGATGGAAGTGAATCCCCAGCAAAGGAAAACCAGAATTCACAAGTAAAAAGACAGTCTAAGAAAGTTAAACTTGGAAGAATGGCTAACATGTCCCCTGGATCAGTTCGTCGTTCTCCTCGTTTTGTTAAGGTATTATATTTGATTCATGCTATGTACTTGCAATCCATGTTGTTTATGCATATGCAGAAAGCAGTGAAGAAGCACATCTTCTTGCATAATACACTAGAGACTGGATTATAATTGGTTGCATAACAAGTTTTCTTCTTCTTCTTTTAATTGAAAGATACTGTTTGCTAATTCTAGGCTGTGAGAAGGGAATAAAAATTGGAAAAAGGAAACTTTAAATTGAACAAAAGAACCTAAGTGGATTTGGGTTGTCATTTTCTGGATGCAAGTGCCTACTTCCATATGGAGCTGTTAACTAATACTGCACAGACTTTCTATTCTCTTTTGAAATCAACTAGCATCTGAGAGGCTCTGTGAATAAAAATTCATGCATTATAGCTGTTTATCCCATATTCTCCTCACACGGATGAAAAAGTTCTTGCTCCATTTTATTCTCAAGTAAAAACATTTCTACAGATGATAACTAGATATAATTTATAAAAAGTTCTATGATTGAATTTCTGATAATAAACATTGAAATTTATGGCAGCGCAAGGAATGAAGATGAAGTAAAGCCAGCTGTTGTCAGGTGTAGTCTGGCATGCAATTTGTGTTATTTTTCTACTTGCTCAAATGGCAATAGGTTCTGACACATTTGCTTGACAGTGGACTTGCATTTATATAAAAATTTGGTTGAAAGAGATAGCTCCAGCACCCAACCATTGTCATTCTTCATATATGACAATAGTGGTGGTATATTTGTATTGTACTCCTGTACTGAAATGAGCTGATGGCAGATTAAATGTAAAAAGTGACTGATCATTACAATTTTAGATTTCTGTAACAGTAGAGACTAGAAGTTCCTTTGTGTTGATATCATCTGTTGATTTCAATTTTTTTGAACTAAAGGCTTGGCCTCATCTATTGATTTCAATTTTTTCTGCATAATCTCTATATGTAAATGAACTAAGGTTTACTGTGATTGGCCGCTTGTTACCCTTATGTTTTGCTCTTTTCAAAATAAGGCATAGTTTAAGGTTGTGGCTGCATTTATTTTGGAACTTGAATAAAGTTGCTGTGCAATTGACTTATTTGAGTTGTTGAAGGAGCTCAGTCTTTTAACCCTCTTGCTAACATCTTTTACGGGTTTAGTTACTAGATTGAGGGGTTGACTCTTTGTAAATTCCAGTAAATTTTAACCAATTTACAGTAAAAATGAAATGATGTGAAATCTGTTAGGTTCAAATTTGAGAGCAAATCTTTTACCATTTCTATATTTCATTTCATAATAAAATATTTACAGAAGCACTAATGTTCAACACAAAACAAAAGCAAGGAATCTAATGGTGCTTGGAAACTTGAATCATGCCCTTCACCTGTTTCCTTTTTTCCCCTTTCTGTTCCCTACTTTTTTGCCCATCATTTGCATTTCACATGATCCAAATCCCAAACCAAGGCGTTTCTTTTCTTTTTTTTTCTTTTTTTGGAATGATAAGAACATAGAGAAGGAGAATCTGGAAATATTTATTATTTCACTAGTACATACATAAACTGGAGTTATACAACCTAGTTATAGAATAATACGATAAGCCCCTTTTATTTCCTATGTAAAATGTAGATTTATCCCAGAACCTCCCCTTGTAAATTGGCTTTAATTATGCACATCTAAGAATATATACAACACATATAATACTTATGGCATCTAAAAATTTACTATCTACAAATGTCTAAGTTGGGAGGTAGAGTCTTCTATGGATGAGTGTTCTGGTCTGCCTCCACAGTTTTTGTGCCTCAGATTCATCACTGGCCAAAGCTGAGCAGTTGCTCTCATTACAGTCTGCAAAGTATTTTCCACTCACCCTCTCCATTTCTGGACTTAAAGCTACATAACACGTGGTTGATGCACCCTGCAATTGCATTTTTTTTTGTATTATAAAAATCACTTCTTTTCTAAACTTAAACAATTGAATCTTTTGGTCAAGCTATTTGACAAGCAAGTCCAGACACAAACCTGAGATGTTGACTTTAGTAACTTGGAGGCAATAAAAAACAGGGAATCTGCAGACAAAATGGATATTTATTTATTTTTATTTAACTAAAATTAAAATCATGTAATAAAGTAAATTTTTACATATATACCTGTGATGAAACCCTTATGAGCTCTAATTATTCCTGTCTTCACAATTCCTGGGTGTACTGCATTGATTGTTACTTTGGCATTTCTCGCCTGCAAGTTTTGAATTTACTTGAGCAAATCTTTTTTTTTTTTTCTTATATTTTCTTTTTATCATTAGAGAATTATATTTCGGGGAAAAAAAAAGAAAAGAAAAGTAGTTGTTATGGAATTGAATCCTCCACTCCCATCCTACCTAAGTGTTTGTATCACTCATTCACGAACTTTGTTGTTATAAATCAGAATCAGATGCTCCGTTTGGAAGCCAAGAAAAAAGAATATGAGAAGAAAATATATTTATGGTGAGAAGAGAAAAAGTGAAAAGGAAATAGATTATGAGTTTCACCTTCAATTGTCTCGCCATTTCCTTGGCATGTAATATGTTAGCCAATTTGGATTGAGCATATGCACGTGTGCCATTGTAACTGCAAATAATTTACCAAACTCTCTTTAGTTTTTACCCACATAATTATGATTTGGATTTTTCTTGCTAATACACTGTAATTGCATGTGAATTTTATAATTACCAAAAGGAAATTTAAGTGGCTGGTCAATTTGATCATGATTCTCAGTTAAAAACAGTCTTAATGATCAATTTTCAGTTAAGAAAGAGAGAGCAGAATCTTACTTCTTTGGGCTTAGCATTTGATTGAAACAAAAAGAATCTCTCTTTACCCAACTGTGAATTACAGAAGAAAGATTTATTATTCTCCCCTGGACGCCTGTCTCTGCTGCTGTCTCTATCATTTTCTCTATTAGCAACTCTGTCATCAAAAAATGTCCTGCAAAATACCCTTATGGTTAATTTCATTAAATTTTACTTTTAAAATTAATTTTCTAATTTTCTCCTTTTTAGGCGGTTCTGTTTGGTGAGTCTTAACGAAATATAATATTGTAATATAGTTACTATTTCTTTCAATCTGGAATCTTGCATTTGTCAGTCTAATCCAAATGGGAGTTGGAACCATGTTGCTATTATTGACAGAACATCATGGCCAAGCCTAACTCTGCAATTTTCTCTTTAAACCCACTCTATTGAGCCCACAGCAAGGTCCAAGCATCATTGAACCAGCAATTCGATCATTATCACTAGGGCTTCTTTTTGTCCACTTCTCCATCAATATCATACTAATAAAGTGCAGATAAAAATTTTAGCCTCTTTTTTCTTCTTTTCGTTCATTTTGTCAAAATAATAATGATTTCTTCTAATTCTTTATTGTCACACAACTTTAAATGGGTTTATGGGAAAAAAAAGGGTTGAAATTCACAAAAAAAGGTAAAGTTTACCCAAGTAATTTGTAGCAAATGTCATCTCAATTTTGTCTTCAGAGAATTCCAAGTTTTGAGAGAATATCCCAGCATTATTTCTGCAAAAATATGGTTTTTTTTTAAATAAAGAAATATATATATCAACACAGTGAAGAACTAGCAAAAAAAAAAAAAAAAATGATATATACTCACATAAGAATATTAAGAGGTAGGCCTAAAGCAAGAAAATCAGAACAAAATCTCTTCACAGAAGCAAAGCAACTTAAATCTGTCTCAAATATTATTATCTCTGCCTTTGGACTCTCCTTTTGTATTTTTTCCTTTACTTCTGCTGCCTTTTTCAAGTCTCTTGCAGGAATCACTACTCTCACACCTCTCTTAACCAATACTCTTGCTGTTTCAACTCCAATACCTGAGGTGGCTCCTTAAATATCCAAAACAAAAATCATAATATTAGCCTATAATTGGTTATATAGCTTCCTTTAAAATTCTGTATTTATTAGCATTTTACAGTGTTATAACGGTTGACCCAGTTATTGAGGATGTGATACTCTTTTTTTCTTAATCTTATGAAGATAAAAGAAACTAAAAATACCCAGGTTAAAAAAATTATATATATAAAATTTAAAGGTAAGATTGCTTGCTTCAAAAAGAAGCGATAGTGAATATGAATCAATGAGAGAATACCAGTTGAAAGAGACAAAACCATATCTTGCTACAGTCAAAAAGAGCCACAGAATTAAATATTAGTATAATACTCATCTGGTTATATACATACAAAAAATTATGCCCTATCTTGTCAGCAAAAGATAACACCCTGAAAATGAATATACATATTTACATATTCAAAAAAAATTATATATCTATATATATATACATATAACCACTGGATTTTTGCTAAATATGCAAGAGAATAATTCTTTTCGTTCAAATCCATTAATGAAAAGAAGAACAAAATAAAGTGGAATATGATATGATATGACAAGATAGGATCGCTTTGATGATGGAAAGAGAGAAAGTGAGCAGAGAAACTAAAACCTCAATATGAAAAGAAAGAAAAGAAAAACTCGAGAAAGCTGAATATATCAGAGGAAGATATTTAGTTATTCATCAGAAAAACAGACGTAGCTCTAGCTGAAAGCCAAGAATTTCATTTTAAGATAAACCCTTTGTTGTTCAGGCCATAATGAAGAGAAGGTGGTGAAAAGATAATTAATATATATGAGTTTAATAGTTCTTACCAGTGATTATAGCAGTTAAATGGTTGGGGACTAAGAAAGCACAAGCTTCAGTAACTTGTTCAGCAGTTGAATTTGAGCCATAACCACTTGGGCCTGCAATGCCTGCCAAGTACCTCAGTGTTTCTTTCATGAGAAGAGTGCTGCTTACAATCTTGGACAGCAAGATAAATCACTTTGGCCCTTCTTTTTTTTTTTTTTTTTTTTTCATTTCATTATTACTGTCTGTCCTTATTGAGTGGCTTTTCATTTCTCTGAAGCTTGTAAAAGATTGTTATTTCCAAGCAAAATTTTAATTCATTTAAGTGTAATTTCATTTGTCAAAAAGGAAATGTCTATGACATCATAGATGACAATTCACTTAGCTAAGGATAGTGTTTTAACTGTGTAATTAATTTTTTTAATCTTCTTTTTAGTTTGGCTTGTTGGATCTGACATGGCCACAATTAGCTTATCATAGAATTTAACTTTATATTTAGCAAATTAATCATCTTTGAGTGAGACATTAAGGTACCTTAATTTCTAAATTAAGGGACAAAGCAATGTTCTTGTTTGATTGATGTAAGGAAATTGTGAGAATTAGAAAATGATAGCCATAATATTGTGAACAAGCATTTATAAGGACATAATCCCAAGTACATAGATTAAAAGTTAGGTTCAATCTAGTTGTCTTATAAATCATATACATCAGTCAATGGTATTAGTTTAGGCATGCAGAAAAGACATTTAGGGATTTTCTGTCATCTAAATATATGCTTTATTTTGATTTTATGCAGATTATGTTCACACAGGTTGTCTTCCTCCTTGTGTACCAAAAGAAAAACCTATATATGTTAGAGGCTCATAAAATTGCTTCTGATCTGAGTAACATGGCAATCAAGAATTATATCTAAGCAAAAAAATAAAAAATAAAAAAATAAAAAAATAAAAAGAAAAGAAAAGAGTCAATATATATATATATATATATATATGAAAAGTCATTTCTTTTGTGAATTCTTTGATTGTCTTGATTAGCAAGAACTTGTTTTTTCTTTAAGTTCTATGGTTAAAATCTTTTATTATAAATTTTAAAATTAGATAATTTTATAGTGGATATGGAAAAATTGTATCACAACATATAGTCAATTTTAGCTCAGTGTGGTATTATTATTATATGTTATCTTGAAGATTGTGAGATTACAAAATCAAATAGTTAAATATATCCAATAACTTTCAATTTTATATTGATTAATATGATGAGAATTATTAATTAACATGTGAAAATATAAATATTAAAATAAATTAATTCTAATTGACAATTAAGCTTTTTAACTACAACCTTACATTATATTATTACTATTCTCAAATCTATATAGAATAAGCAAATTAATTACTAACCCACTAATTAATTTAATTATATTGGATTGGTCAACCAGTTAATGAATCTTCAACATGCAGATGAGAGACCAAGGCCATGGATAGTTCATAGACAGATAGATGGCAACTTCTCAATTTGTTTGTCATCATTTTGCTTTTAAAATAAGCATTTGAATTCAAACCTATATTAAAAAAAAAAAAAAAAAAAAAGGAAAAAGAAAATATTGATGTGCATGCATTTAGCAGTCACACGTGTGTATCCTGCAGAAAACCACTGATAATTACATTTACATGCAAAGAAAGAAAGAAAGAAAGAGATAAATGAAATAATATTAGCTATAATTTTAATTAATTAATTAATTAGCTAGGTATCTAGGTATAGGGAAAATGTTTGGGGGACAAAGTTGGTTATTTGCTGTGTCCTTCACGTCTGCTTTTGGTCTCCATGGCCAAAAATTTCAATCCTTCACTTTGAGAAAAATGATAGCATTGTTGGAGAATTGATGGACTAAAAGAGAGCACTGAGGTTGACTCTTGAGCAATGGGGCTATGCATTAGGGACCCATTTGTCCCCCAACTTGCTTACACTTGTCATCATCAATAATACTGCTACTGATACTGCTTCTTCGAGCACTACTTTCTCTCTACTCGTTTCACATGTGATCTTGCCTCCCATTTCCATACGTATATGTACATTTCTTTTTTTCTGTTTTTCTCGTTCATTCGTGCAATGCATGCTCACAGAAAAGTAAAAAGAAAAAGAAAAAAAAAGTGTAAAAGAGCGTTAAAGTTTTGATTGGAAGCTCCTTTTTACTACCCAGACACGCTTGCTAGGGAACAAATTAAAGGCGATTTCCCATTATCCAAGATGAAAAAAGGAATACATTCCTGTTCCTGAAATTAGGGTTATGATCATGCATTTCAATCACAAAAAATACTTTATGTTTTATTCCTCTACGATTTGATTTTTTTTCTTTTAATTAGTTTTCTACAAAGTTTCGTCAAAATAGTATTTTTTTTTTTTTAATACTCTTATGATACTCGATTTTGTAGCGTATAAGACGAAGCCATTTAAAAATTTTTTTATAGTAAAAAACTCAAGACACCATAATTTTATATACCAAGAATTGAAAAAGCATTTCATTTGAATTGTTATAATTTATATCCATTTTATCTTTAATTGGAACGACTTGCTCTATAAAAACTGTTTCAACCCCCTTTTTTAAGCTGACATTTTAACTTGTAGTCCTAATGCCCTAATTAATTAGCCAACAACTCCAACAAATCAGTGTAAATCATTTACGTGAGACCTTAAGCCAATCCATTACCTACCTAACCAAACAAACACTATTTTTTTCTCTTTCTTTAAATCTTATTCTATCAATATTTCAACAACCTTTTCTGACTTTTTTTTAAAAAAAAAAAAATTATTGATCCAAAATTTATGATCTTTTCCAAATTGAAAGCTTTAACCATCAAAATTTTAAAATAAAGAATGAAATACGTATTTGGATTCCTATATTCAGTGTACAGTATAGAATAAGCCTGTTTAGGTGGAGGAGAAGAAGACATACAGAGCATAAAAATTTCTTAATCAAACGTGTCTAACGGTGCACCAAATGTTGGAATCTTAAAATAAATAAAGACATATATATATTCTAAGTATTATTTGCCCCCTATATATAGCTGAGGGCCCAAACGTTGTTACAATGTCTCCTTCCATGCATAAAATTCTCTCACCTGAATGATGAATTGATGTGCTTATATATACCATCACCGACAAACCCTAAAATTTTCCTTCCTTCATTATGTCAACCTAAATGTATTTACCTTTTCCCATCCGCACTAACAAAGATTAAGTTTACTTAGATTATTATGAATAATTATGATGGTTTGCTCATTCCCACGTGCTATTTCCCAATCAAGAGTTGACATGTGGCAGTAAAGCAGTGGGACCGACCGTGTAGGAGCCAATCAAGGGAAGGTGGGACATGGATCTAGTGATTGGTATTAATTATACCCATAAATCATAGATTATCATAGCTTAGTGATATATATATTTGGTATGATGATCTATATGCTAACTGCTAAATGGGAATTGATTGCCATGTTTTTCTTTGCTTTGGCCCTTGTTTAAGAAGATTTCGCAAAAAGGTTGTTTGTCTTCATCTTCGATCCTAACCATATCTAATCTATCCATAAATAGGATAGCTATATTTAATACATTTTAAATAGAACAATTCAGTGGAAATGAAATGATTGAATGAGAAATTCCCAACAGGCTATTCACTGTAACACGGAAATTGAATTGATTGAGAAAATAGACTTGTAGTTTTGTATATCACTAAGTAAATATTAAAGTGTTTCCAGCTTGAAATGATTTTTTTTTTCTTCTTCTCGACCGATAAAAAACTAGTTTTTAAAATTGAAAAACCTAAATTAACATTAATTTTATACTTTATACCCACAAAAAGAGATTCTTCAATGTAGTGATTGCTTGGAGTAGTTACAAACAACTAGGGTAGTGGGACGAAAACAAAATTCAAAGACAATATAATGTGTGTTTGCCATTTTTGGTCAGTGGATGTTAATTCCATACAAATATTATCTATATATATATGTGGTATGAAGCTTCCAATTTGATTTCAAAAATCATTATCAAAACAAAAATATTATAATTCAAAAATGAAATGATGAATAGGTGCCAGCTCCATATTTTTATAAAAAAGGACCAAAAAAAAAAAAAAAAAGTGGAATATGTTCACATTCTTGTCCTCAATCAAACATACATTCTCAGTGAAACGACATGACGCGTTTAAAAATTCCAAACCTTATGATCTGCAAAATACGTTAACTTTACCGAACTGCTCAACTCGGTTTCATTTGATGATAGTATTGCAATTTGGAAAGCAAATCATGCCTTCTTAAATGGTTTAATTTGTATGGACCAGCCCATTGTCAGGCCATTGGATATACATAGGCGGATACGCCTGGCTGCATATGTTATATGGGCCTTCAGTGAAACGACATGACGCGTTTACCAAAAGTGAACAAAGTTCATTACTGTAAAACAACGAGAATAAAGCAGACTGTCGTTTGATAAAACCCTAATGGCATAGTTTTCTAGTTCTTGGGTCTAGCTGTACGAGAATTAAAGCCCAATAAACAACCCAGACGGAAAAATTTGTCTCCCAAGACCAAGCCGGTCCCAAAGCCAGGCTGGTCCCGGTTATAGAATTTAGAACCGAAACCGGCCATTTCGCCCGTGGAAAACAAAAGGAGCGGCTTACATTGGTGTAAGCCTTAACACGTCATGATCCTAAACGTAACACCGTGAGATTGACTACATGTGATTTCTCACTTTCCTCATCCTCTTTGAATTTGATTTGTACTCGCCTGCACACGTAGTTGTACTCCGTATTTGTTTTTTTTTCGTTCTGGAAAATAAAAAAGAATGGGGGAAAAAGAAAAGAAAGAGAAAATACAGTGTTTTCAGTTTATCACTTACTTTCTCCGGTTCTCCCTCCCTCTCTTCACATAAAATTTAAAATTGGAGCAACAAATAATTAAATTAGGGTTTCTTGCCTCGCTTTACTATGGCATCTCACAACCATCTTGAAGATGTAAGTTCTTCTTCTTCGTTCTCATAACTTTGTTAAGGTTTTTTGCTATTTTGTTTCGCTGAATGTAATTTTTTAAATCGCATATTAGGATGATGATTTTGGTGGTGATTTTCCTGGAAGCCATAACACCAGGCGTTCAGGTTTTATCTAGTTCTCTCTCTTTTGTTTTACTCAGTAACCAAAAGCTCAAGTCTTAGTTCGTGATTCTATTATTGGTTTATTTAGTGAATGTGCGCTCCTGTGTCTAATTTAGGTAGTAAAAGAAGCTTTGGAGAGCTTGAGGATGATGAAGATGATATTTTTAGCTCGAAGAAGGTAAGTTTGATGCTGAACTCGAATTTTCTTCTGAACTTATTGTCATACAATGCACTATGCTGAGAATTTTTGAATCGTATTGGGTAGTGAGATTAAAAGTTGTTGTCCAGTTTAAAGTGCCACGAGTTGCTGATTGTTAATTTTGAAACCTTGCTTGCTTTCATTGCAGGGAAACACTAAGGTAGAAGAAACTGCAATGATTTTATCTCTTCGTGAGAGGTACTCTAAGTTTTAGCAATTGGCTTATGTTTTAAGGCAAGAGAAATAATAGTTTTCACGTTGTGGCTAGTTTGTATTCAATTTTTTTCATAGTCTTATGTGTTACATATGTCTTTTGCTTTTGCAGTCTCGACAACTGTAAAAATGCTCTCTCGACGTGCCAAGTATGTATCATTCCATCTCTCTGCTTCTTTTTGGTCCTCGCTTCTTTGTACCACATAGAGATTCTTTTTTGTTCATTGAGCTTCCTATTAAAAGTGTGGATTCAATCAATTCTTTCAGTAATAGTACTAAATTATAGAGTAATAACTGCAATGTCATGTGAGGAATAAGGGTTTTTTTTTTTTTTTTTTTTTTTTTTTTTTTTGTTCATTGAGCTTCCTATTAAAAGTGTGGGATTCAATCAATTCTTCAGTAATAGTACTAAAATTATTAGAGTAATAACTGCAATGTTTCATGTGAGGAATAAAGGGTTTTTTTTTTTTTTTTTTTTTTTCCTGCTTCAAGAGACACTTTTGCCATGATTTGTTTATGCATTAAATATAAATAAGAGAACATATTTGGCCCTCATTGATGTTAGTTACAACCGATTTTAATGATCTGGTTGAAGGTGATAACTTTTTTTTTTTTTTTTTTTTTTTTTTTTTTTTCCTGCTCAAGAACATATTCTGCATGATTTGTTTATGATAATATAAATAAGAGAACAGTATTTTGGCCCTCATGATGTTAGTTACACCATTTTAATGATCTGGTTGAAGGTGATACTCTTTTAGGAATAATCCTTTTTTAAACAATTATCAGTTTCTGCCATATTTCAAGCATTATTATTATGGTGCTTTAAATAGATCCTTTCATGCAAAAGCTACCGTAGTTTGCTATATTTTTAAAGGACTATATATATTTCACAATTCACAGTGTACACTTTCATAGTCCAAGTATTTAACAACATTTATGGTTTATTCAAAAATCTTAGATTTGTGAAGGACAAAATAGAATTGTAGCAAGGCAGTAATCTGATTTTGCCCTGAGAACCCTTACTTCAAGTGACTGAAAAAATTCACCTCCTTTTGTGTCATTTGGAAATTATTTACCTTTCTTTGGCTGCCTTCATCTTGAAGGTTGGACCATAATTCTTTTTTGATGGTATTTTCTTCTTACTCCATCCAATTGACTTTTGAACTTAGATGGACCACTGATTATGATAATTCATTAAGTTTATGTTGCTAGCATTATAGATTAGCATTAGTGATTGCCAACAGATAGATTTGGCTGCATGCTTATTTTTCCATATTATAATCTATAAAGTTGTGAATATAATGTGTTTTGAGTAATTTTGAATGCCACTACTTGGGTAACTTACATATAATTGTATCCAAGCCTTCCCTTTTTTCTTTCAGGTTTTTTACTAAAGTTTATTTTGTTTTTCAATTTTGGGGATTTTCCAACAAGTATCACCGGTTGAGTTGCTGTGAACTGTAATTTTATTGTTTTCTTGCCATGGTCCGAAATTCAAATGTTATGGCATTATGTACATGAACATTGCCCCTTAAGTTTATGGTTTTTAATGGGATCCACTGACATTTTTGCAATATTTAATTATGGTAATATGGGTTTTAGACGGAGCTTGAAGCTGCAAAATCTGAAATTCAGAAGTGGCGTTCAGCATTTGAGAATGAGTCCTTCATACCTGCTGGGGCATCTCCTGGTTAGTTTAAGTGCTGCAAATTATGTATTCTGGCATAACTTGGAATATTCACAGAACTTATCCCATTTATGATGATTCTAGATGTATTATTTCTTTTCATGAACATTGATTTGTATTGGTCTTTGTAGAACCTAAATTCGTTATCAATTATCTTCAGACCCTGAAATCTTCTGAGGAGTCCTTGCGAGAACAGGTTTAGTGATTGGCCTTCTTTATCTACATAAGAATTCTTTTGTTGATCATGCAGGATTTAATCTATGTTTTCTTCTTATTATCAGCTAGAAAAAGCAAAGAAAAAAGAAGCTGCCTTCATTGTAACATTTGCTAAAAGGGAGCAAGAGATAGCAGAGTTAAAGGTGAGACTTCCTGTACATTTTAGCATTATTATTTCAGGAGGTAAATCTATTATAAGTGTTGGAGGAGTGATTTTCTTTTTTGGACAAGGTCACCTCAAAAAGACTGCAATGAGAGTTTACATGTGATAAAACCAAAACTTGCTTGTTGGTCAATGGTAAATGGTTATCTGCATTTGGCCTTGACATTTTCACATTTGTGTTGGAACCTTATTGAGGAGATTAAACCTGTATGGCAGGCAGCGGCTGTGGAGTTTTTGTGGAAGTTAACCCACATTTTCCTTCTAGATTCTTGATTCTAAGCTTGTGCTTTCCTTCAATGAAAATAAAGTGCTTGTGATATAACCTGGTCAAAAGGAAAAACAAGGAATGAGGATTATGGTTTAGAGGAAAGATGCAGTTCTTGTCTAAAGAGGATATTTTACAGAGCTTATTTATTGGCTATTTTTTCTTATATTATTCTGGTTGTGCACCCATCTAACACTAAACTGCTTCTGGATTCCCAGTCTGCAGTTCGGGATTTGAAAGCACAGCTCAAGCCACCATCAATGCAGGTACCAACCGATGACAAAATTCTATCTCTGTCCTCAAAAAGGAAATGATTCATATTACTGATTTCAACTAGTTTATTTTGATGTTTGTTGAGATAAGTTAATGTTGAAATATATTATTGCATAGAAAATAAACTGAAGTAAACTACTGCTGCCATCGGTTGTCCTCAGTCTCCTTTTCTTGTGCTCTATAACTGCGCATGTCAGACTTGCTTGTTTCTTATGCAGAACTCCTTGCATGGTCACTTGTGAACTTCATTGTTGTGAATGTTGTGGTAGATGAATCTACTTTACCAATAGTTTTGTCTTCTCAATTCTGGTCGGCTGCTTTCATAGTCCATGTGTGTTAGTAGAACAAGTCAAATTTTGCACAGTTTTCATTGTTTCAGTTGACCACGTTATCGATATCTTAATATGTTTGATATGCACTTCTTTTCCAGTATTGTTGACTAGTTTTTACCTTTCCCATAGTCCTTTTTGGAGTTGAGTGCTTATGCTCTGGTCTAAATTTGTGAAATAGCTATTATTCTAGAACTAACTTGCTGCGTTCTAAATGTCCACTGCAATTCCAACTTCCTTTTCCTGCTACTGTTTTCTTCTAAGTTGACTTTTGGTTATCTGGACAGGCAAGGAGATTACTGTTGGATCCAGCAATTCACGAGGAATTTACACGTTTAAAGGCTTGTTCTTAAACCTCCTGATTGCAAGTTAAATTTTGCTAAGTTTATGCATTACATGTATACATGGACACCTTATTTTGCTTGGATTCAGTAAATACTTTAAATTGTAATTTTAAATAGTTCCCTCTCACTTTCCTTTAAATTTTAAAAGAAAATAATTCTTGGACTCATAATTTATTTTTCATCAAAATTTTTCTTCCTCTCACTTCTTCATCCTTCCAAACACAAGAAGGAAGTGTTATTTTCCCTTTTTGTTTCCTTTCCTCCCTTGTTTTCCACAAATTGAAACAGTGTTATAGTTTCTGCAATCCAAATATATACTAGTGGTTTTTTTTTTTTGGGAACGAATTTGTTCTGAACTTTTATGTAGATGCAATTTTTCACTTAGTTTCTCGCTGTTGCATGATATGTCTTTCTTCATTATTTTGTTCTTGGGTTTTAGAGAAATGAAAGGATTTGCAATTGTTGAAGTGGTTGTGTGTGTTATATGGATGTTACACTTGATGATCAGATCTTCTGATAGTTAGTCACAGACTTCATTCCTTTATGGATATCTATTTAATAAATCTTTCGGTGCTGTAACAGAATTTGGTTGAGGAGAAAGACAAAAAGGTGAAGGAACTGCAGGATAATATTGCTGCCGTCAATTTTACTCCGCAGAGCAAGATGGGAAAGATGCTGATGGCAAAATGTAGAACCTTGCAAGAGGAAAATGAGGAGATTGGAAATCAAGCAGCTGAAGGAAAGGTACTATTGAATGGCTGTTTTATCTTGTTTGTGTATTATGCCTTTTGTATCTTCTGTAAACGTTCTTCCTGGTATTTCTTGTTGTTCTTATAGGGAAAATGATATACTATTCTTTATTTTGCATCTTTGCGTGTTACTCTGGGGCTTTTGGGGCTGGAGGGGGTTCGGATACATGGTGAAATATTTGAGCAACATCATCTGATTATGACTGATAAATTGATATTGTTCTTAAATGAGAGCTTTTTAATTTCACCTACAGTATGATGGCAAATAGATACTTTTGCTCCAATACATTTTCACCTTTTTGGAATGTGTTTCTTTCTGGATTTCATGTTAAAAGCATCTTCATAATCGTGTTAATTGATATGCAGATGCATGAATTAGCGATGAAACTTGCTTTGCAGAAATCTCAAAACACAGAACTCAGGAGCCAATTTGAAGGTTAGTTGTGTACTAATGCATGCTAATCTGGAGATTGTATTGTTAAAAGTTATGTTACTAGATCCGATGATCCCTATTATGACTTTTTTTGGATAACGTATCTGAATTATTGGTGTTTGTTTTCATGGTCAGATGTTACTGTAATTTTAATTTATCTCTCTCTCTCTTAATCATTAAACTTTGTCTCCCTGTTGATGTAAGTCTTTCTGTGAACTGCTAAATATGAGACATGAATGTTGGCTAGCTAACCCTGGAAGAAATTGAGGGGTGCCTTCGCATCTTTTACTTGTTCTCTTTTTATTTACTAATTCTTCTGCATGGTACTTGTGCACAACCATTACCAAGTAGATTACAGAATTAAAAAGATTATGCCTTTATTGAAGCTTGAAGAACATATAAATGACAACTAACAAGTGAATCTATTCTTTTTTGGTGAGGGAGTTAAGAAATTGATTTTTTACAGTTCACACAATGACACTAATATGGTTAAATCTTGTGCTTGAATGCTATTGAATTAGTCTACAAGTTTGCTTCTTGCTTCCGTAGGGCAAATATATTGAGGTTGCGTTCACCTTTTTCTCTTCTATTGCTCACTAGCATCAGTATCTCATTAGCTCCTTGCAATCATAGGGCTTGAAAGTGCATTTGATGGTCACAAGTCCACAGATACCTCTTATTTTCTCTGACATCAATAACTTGTATTCATGGTAGCTTTTTATATGCTTTTGGTTCTATGGAAGAATACCATTTTGGTCAGGCTGCAGAATCCATCTGAATTTTAGTTGCTGTTGCTTTGCACATGATCTTTGTCTTATGTTTCATATCATGAATTCACATCAGATTGGGTTCAGAGCTTTTTGATTCTGAAGTGCTCCTTATGCAGGACTTTACAAACATATGGAGGGCCTGACAAATGACGTGGAGAAATCAAATGAAATGGTTATTTTCTATGTTCCCTTCTCATTTGCTATTCAAGAGTTTAATTTCTAGATTTACATAAAATTGCTTGAGCAGATAACTGTTGGAGAATCCTGCCTGTGATCATGAGATAAAATGAGCCCACTGCCCTTGCTCTTCCTTTCAGTCTATCACTAATCTTTTGACCGTTAGAATAATTGCATAATCACCAAGCATCACATAAGAGAACCCTTGTTATATGTAACTTGAACAATTATGAATATCTCATGTGGAATGGCAGGCTTGAGAATTTGTGTTTTCAGTTTCATTCCTTTCATTGTTGTGAACAAACAGTGAAGATGCAATTATCTATTCCTTTTGTGGCAGGTACTTATCTTACAAGAGAAGCTAGAAGAGAAGGATCGTGAGCTTAACAAGTTGAAGCTTGAGATCCAGCAGAAAAGCCCTGTGGAGGGGAACACCGATTCAGCTCCTAATAATACAGTTAACGATGAAATCGCGATAACAAAACAGGAAACTGATATCGACTAATTTAAAACAATTTTGTAGAATGCCATTGTTTTTTTTATCCCTGATCATGTTGTTTGTACGCTGTACATTAAACGTTCATGTTATTATTTTTCAACATTTTAGTAATCCTGTGGAACTGCTAATGGCGGTTCCAAGGTAGGGCACAGCTCAAACGTTATTTTGAAAGTAAAGGCTTAGTGAATGCCAGGCCCAGGAGGACGCGTATAAGTATGAGGTGGGAATATAACCCTGCCATATATTAATTTATGAACAATTTTTTAATTTAAAAGAATTTGCCATGTTTTGTTCAACACTTGAAAATTTAATCGCTTTGAACTTCTAATAATCAATTCTTAATTAATCAAAAACCAATTATACTTGTGAATAAGCGGTTTAGCTTTATATCGACCTCTATTGATGTCTTATCCAATGAAATTAAACATGCTTTAATTGATTCTCAAAAAAAAAAAAAAAAAAAAAAAAAAAAAAAAAAATAATACCTATAAATTTGGCGTTGATACCTGGTGTGTAGCATTGAGAATACTTATTTAATACTGGGCTGAGAAATTTTGGCCCTTTTGTCCTCTCTCGATGATGCTACCACTGAGATTTAAGAAAACTCTATTGTCACAAGTTTCTTTTTCATTCCCCTATCTATATTCGCCACGATCTCAAAGCGTACATTCCATGGTATCCCTATGGGGTTAACTCATCTCCCAACAAAGTCATTTCGAAAATTAGACTCCACCTTCAGCAACCTAATTGCCATAATAGTCACAACAGAGCAGCGTTACATACTAGCAGTCAACCCATTCTATTTATATGTACTTGAACAAATATTACCATTAATTCTTTGTATTACGATGCTAATAAATGAGACTCTTCTATTACATCATTGGTGGAATAATGGTTTCAGAGTTAATTTGAGAAGATTTGGGTGTAATTGTATTCGAAAGTTTAACTACATCACTCCAATTCCCCATTTGTGTCGATATCAGGACCAGTGAATGATGACACCTCCATAAATGGGCCAAATGTGCCTGTAGATGGTGCAGTGTTCCCAACAATTACCTCTATACAGAAGGTAAGGCAAATAGAAGGAGAAAGGAATCGAATGAATGTGTAACACAGTTGCAAAGCGAGACCTGCTCTTCAAGACACCGGAAATTGACTTCTGTATCCACACCTGTGCTTATAATAGAATACTATACATTTTGGTGAAGTTCTCTCCAGTTTCTTTACCCAAATAGACCTAAATGTTTTTATATTGGTGCAACGACGCGGCAATTCTACGCTCCATGCTATTGATAAAATTACAAAGATATAGTATTCACCTCCTAAAGGCGGAGGGTGATAATGATCGCGTGTATACAACAAAACGCGCCACACCATGTATTTAGTTGAGAGCTAATTTTAAAAACAACCTTTTGCTCAGGTCTATATGAACTACCATTTTTTTCTATCCCTTAGTATTATAGTTTTTATGGTACCGATTCTTACAAAACCTGGTACTATTGCACTTGTGGTTCTGAGTGGTCTCTTAATTTATTCAAAAGCTCTATTTGTTAGTATCTGTGATACGGTCTATAGGCCGGTTCCCAACTGGGTCGGTGCTAAAGTAAGGGCACTCAAACTTTGAAAGTAAAGGTTGAGGTGTGTGGAATGCAAAAGGAACCCAGGAGTAGACGCGTATAAAAGTATGGAGAGTAGTAAACTTGAATATAGAATAAACTCATTTTATACATTAAGATGAGTAGTCCTCAATTTTATTGTTAAAACACAATATCAATTAGACCTCAAAAAATTCTGAATATAAAACGAACATTTTAGGCCAATGGTTTTTGTTACTTTCATACATCCTTCGATCCATTTTATATTTATAAATACGACTAATGCCTAAGCTTCTTAATATTCAAAATATTTAAATTAATCAAAAACCAATTTACTTTTCTAGGGTGTATAGTTTACGTACCCTGAAATAGAGCAAGGTGTGAGCATGTCTCTTAGCTTATAGTCAGACTCCCTGCTACTATTTGATCGGTACGGGTAGTGAAAGAAAAAAACTGTGTCGCAAATGGCATACACTCTAAACAATGCTTAAGTTGCACATTTGCAAGAATCCAAAGTAAGTTATATATCAAAAAAATATAAAAAATAAAGAAAAAAAAAAGAAAAGACAGAGCAAATGCTAGAGTCTTGTAGTAAAGTACTTAATCATGGTATAGAGGTGGAGGTAGTTGGGTACACAATGTGTGACCAGGAAGTGAGAAGGTATGTAACAGAAGGCTTCATTGTGTGTGTAGGGTGATTAGCAGTTCGAGGCGTTAGGGCGTGGTCCATCGCGTGGTGGGCCGGGAGCGCCACCGCCCAATTCGTCAGCTGTCTCGGCATGTATTCGTTGTCGCTAACATGAGTGCCTCTAGGTTGGAGTGTGTGATTTACGAGGAGCACAGGCGCTGTGGTCGGTGGGCGGTCTGGCATTGGCCTATGCTAAAAGGCTGCGACCTGTGCAGATTTGGTAAAACACAGAAACCGATAGAAGATAAGAATCACTACCCACTGAACAAAGAGGCTATCCTGTGGGGCGTGCCGGCGGCGGGGGTTGATTGGGACTAGTTATATAGATGATCGAATAAAATAATGCGGGAGGAGAAGATACCAGCGAGTCTGTAGATTTGCAGAGTATCCTCAGACAGGTGCGGAATATTTCAGATTTAGTAGTATTTCATGTTGCGCTGTTATTGGTTCGCGTTTACGGTAACACTAGAACTACATGTCTCGTGTTCACTGGTGTTCTAACAAGTGTCTAATAATCTATCCAAACAAGATTGTAGGTAGGGTGTCCTGTGGGTGCCGACTTAAAATCAGTACTCCACCCGACTACCTGAAGGATATGCTAGTGTAATGGCAAAATCTCACTTCGCTCGGTGTGACATTCAAGCGTTGCAAAAGACACCTTACACTCTTCGCTAGAGAGAGAGATGTGAGAGAGCCACGAATGGGTGAAGACCACCATTTTAGAGATAGCTTTACATGAGTCGTGATGACGCAGGTCAAAAAAAAAAAAAAAAAAAAAAAAAAAAAAAAAAAAAGCATCATTTATGTACAAAGATAGGATTGGTCAAATGTAGCAGGAAGAAAGGAGGAAAACGTCAGTGTTTTGTTATTCAGTTCAGTAGTTCAGCGCTGAGGCCACCCCAGTCCAGCACTGCCCATATTTCCAACTGCTTCTATAGGTGTGATTAAACCCTTTCTGCTGTTGCCTAAAGCCTCACCCTGTGCAATTGTAAACAAAACCAAAATAAGAATCACTACAGTTAAAAGAGGCTTCTGTTATACTATTAAAATGTCTAAATAAATGCAAGAACACATCTTTGTTTTAGAGCCTAAAGGTCATTTTCAAATTTTTTTTTTCTTTTTGTTATTGTTTCATGGATAACCTAAACAAATGCTGTTAGTTTTACCTCATTCCAGCCCATATTTTCAAGTAGTTTCCTGGCATAACTACCAGCTCCAAATGACATGTTCAAGGCTTCAGCTGCAGCTTCCTCTGTAGAAGTGGAAGGAGATGGTGAACCACCAACGTCATCAGCTAATGAACTCTTTTGCCCAGGGCCCACACCGAAACCACCATGCAAGGTTCTTCTCTCAGCAGCTCTATCCCTGTACTCATGGATTCTTTGCTGGCAATGGTTCAAAGGGTATGTTAAAATTGTAACAGAATAAAGGAGAAAAGAAGCATAATCCGCATTATGATATACACAGAATTCTCTGTGACTGCAATCTCTTCCTCTTATACCAGCAAAATGACTTCAAATTATTTTCTATGTGATCCTTTTATAGAATTTTAGTACTTTTCTGACAATAATGAGATAAGTTCAACAAGGATAGCAATTTAAATCCAAGCTCTTATGCTACACAGTTTACCTTCTTGGCTGTGGAGAGTTGATTGGATGGCATAAACATCTCCTTGAAATCAATGTCTTCATCTGCTAATTTTGCTTCACTTTTCCCAAGGGATTTTGTCAAGGAAATATCTCCAATATTGATAGATAACTCAGGGAAACCCCAATCTTTTGTTGGGTTGGAAGAATCATAACTTGCCAAGGAAGACAGATATCTTGCACTAGGAGTACGCAACTTATAAACTTGCCCTGAAACGAGAAGATATTTTAGCAGCCTCATGATTTTTTACTCATTAGTGGTACATATGGACAATATATGGAGAGTATTTAAAAATTTCAAATACATTTTTTTTCCACTTGCTCTGGAACAGACCCTAAACATTATGTAGGCTAGCTAATACCATCTGGCGCAGGACTTGCAAAGACAATTCTAGCATCTACTAAATGAAGCAAATTCGAACCTGTTCTAACCCGTACCAGGTCAAGATGTGCTTCACAAATTGGAGCACTTTTAAAACGACCACCACTGGAAGGCATAGAAGGATGAAGCTTAGCAGACTGTTTCACCAGCCGTCCAACCAGCCTAGATGTCTGACCTTTTCTATCCTTTCCAAAACCCGTGACCACTGCCCAGTCCCACAACTCCACAACATGAAAATCCAGCACTGGCTGTTCTCCAGAATGAACTACTTGACCATACTGAGCTTTCCAGTTTTCTTCATCCCTGAAAGCATCTGCGAGCAAAAAGCTCAAAACTCTTAGTCCACATCAACCCAGAAAGTATAATTTGTTAACTAGTTTCTAAAGAGGATAGTAAAGTGTTTTGCATTGGTAAAATTGGCTCCCAATAAATATATCTATAAGTAATTCCTAAAAGTTTCTAAACAAGTCCAAATCCAACATAAAGAAGCAATTAGTCAGAGGGAAGAATAAACATAACATTTATCATTCCACCAAAAGGCAATACCTTCATCTATAATACTTTCATGCTGATCAGTTAAGCTACAATGCTGCTTTGAGACCCAATCACCTTCTGACATCTGATTATCATCATGAGATGTGCCTCGACAATATAAAACCATTTAGGTTATGGTAAAAGACATGGAGAAACTTTCAACCAAATTGTATAGTATTCTATTTATAAAGGTGATACAAACCATCGGTTGAACAGTTGAAATGATCCCCATCATTTCCTTCAAACGACATTGTTGAAACATTAGAACTATTCACTGCTTGGTTATAGCCAGAAAGATAAAGGTTGATAAGTGTTTCTTCTAGCCTGAATTAAGCATATACAAAATTAGAAGATGCATTAGTAGCATCTAATACAAAGAAATATGGATTCATAATGATAGATGTAGCATACCACTCTGATGGCGGAGGTGGATTTTCGGATGCTTGGTTGGAGTTACAGTCTTTCTGTCCTGTAAAAGAAATAGAAAAAGAAAATGGAAAAGAGTTCACGCGTGCACTGAGAGAAAAGCATTGCCATAAAGTATTTTCATACAGGTGAAATAAACAACCAAGTTTAGAGGGAAGAACCCTTGAGACAGAGTTATCAACCACCTTGCTCAGGTGATAATCGGACACATCCATCACTGCCAGATGGGAGAAACATGGCAAATGAAACTTTTAAACCCTATATAAATTGAACAGATGTCAACCCTATGTCAAATGAAACGTTTGATTCCTATAGATGTCTTTAGACTGATAGCA
The DNA here is from genome assembly GCF_014843425.1 of Jatropha curcas. The sequence continues at coordinate 3,414,368 of NW_023590909.1, forward strand.
TTGTTATTTGAACCAGCAAATAACTGCAATCTAGGGTTCAATTTGAGTAAAACAAATCTATTGTTGGCAATACTCGTTATAATCTTTTTAACCTATCAGCTTTTCTTACACATAACCAAGTGGCTCACCAAGGGTATTTCCATCAGGAGCATCGCCTCCACTACATTGGTAAGCATCAGATTGATCAGCTGGCAATGAAGAAATATTCTCCTCACTATTGAAATAAACCTGTCTTGATGACTCATTTTGAATGGGGTTATTAGGAACATTTCTTGAGGAACTATTTGATTCTAAACCATGAGCCTAGGACAAAAAAGCAACATCAAGGCATTATGAGAAAGGGAACACCAAGTCACATCACTTTAGATGATTTCCAAGGCAAAAAAAAAAAAAAAAAATCAATCTAAATCGTTAAGTGTTACCTTGTCAGATTCTAAAAGCACATAACTTCCATTCTCAAACTTGTAATAAAGCCCATCTCTACTACTATAGTACCAGCCACCATTAGGGTCATGGTAAATGCCACTTCTGCAGAAAATTGAAAGAAAAGAGAGAAAAAAAAAGAACAAGAAAACGGAAAAAACATAAAACAACTATTTAGAACAAAAAATCATCAAAATCAATGAATAATACTCCATCAAATGTTGAATCTTTCCTGATAACAAATGGAAGATTAAGAATCAGAATTCCGCAATTGTCAGCACTCAGCAACTCCAAGAATTAACAAAATATATATATAAAAAATGAAATAAAAGATTTCGTTTAATTGCTACTGCAATGGTAATTACGCAGTCAAATTCGCAGTTGGCTATAATTAAAAGAGCTAGGAGAGAAGTATGATCACTGTTTTAGGATTAAACAAAGGTATTAGCGAAGTCTAGAATAAAAACCTGGAGTGGAAGTAGAGCTGACTGGTTTCGTCCCAGATAAATGAACAATCGTCTTCTTCTACCTCTTCGGTTTCGGTTTCGGTTTCTTTCCCTCCCTCCATCTCTGTGCTTCTCTCCATCGCCATCGCATTTTCCGCATGCCAAAAAAAATGATTGTGGTAACTTGGGCCAGGAAATTTAGCTGAATTTGGGCTCAATGTCAGCCTCATTGGATATTTGACTGGCCCATGATCAGTACGCCGTGTCGTTGCAAAGTATTACTTAACATACTATAGCTTGCAAAATACATTTAAAAAGACGCTTTTATTTGATTACAGTATTAAAAATTATAAGATATTAAAATTTTATAATTTAAAACACTATAAAAATACTGTTAAATAATAATTTGTTGGTGTTGGTTGACTTGACAACAATGGCATTGTAATTATTCAACAAAATATTTTTATTTTATTGAATTTTTCTTAAAATGATTATTCACCTATTACTTGCTTAGACCATTTTAGTCATTTTCCACAGGAAAATTGAATTATAAGAATCTGATGTAATCATAGCTATTTTCGTACAAACAAACAGGAACTGCAATGATCGCAATGTTGATACGTGTTAAGCAGCAGAAATGAGAAAGCTTAAGTCCCTAATTTTGGACGTGGCTTTCTCTTATAGCCATGCGCACTGCCACGACACGACCACGTTTCACCTCTTCTTCGTTTTTTTTTTTGACATTCGTTTCGCCTCTTCTTCTGTTAACGTGGTTCTCTCTTATTGCATGCTGATGGTGAAATCGTTGTGAATCTTGTGATTCATTAGCTTCGTAATTTCCTTTTTAAGTTTCGTGAAGATTGTACCGACAAAAAGACTGTAAAGACTTGGGGCTACGATTTTTTTTTTTTTTTTTTTTTTTTTTTTTAAGTTTCGTGAAGATTGTTACCGGACAAAAAGACTGTAAAAGACTTGGGGCTACGATTTTTTTTTTTTTTTTTTTTTTTTTCAAGTAAAAAAACTTGAAAAAATTAGTTTCGTCTCCTCTATTCGGAACAATTACATGCACCACCACCGAAGCACTGCCGCGGTGACGAATTTTTTTTTTTTTTTTTTTTTTTTCAAGTAAAAACTGAAAAATAGTTTCGTCCTCTTTCGGAAATACATGCACCACCACCGAAGCACTGCCGCGGTGACGAAGACCTGCGTGGGCTCTGCGGTGGAGCCCACGCTGGTTGTTTTCAATGTTAGGTGCAGGAATTTTATTTATCGTCTTGTTGAGAACTCTTTGGAACTTTCTGGTGACAGTTATTTGTATTAGGAAAAATGTGCAAATATGGGGCAAAAAGAAAAAGGCCAAAAAAAAAAAAATCATTAATTTAATATTTTGAAAATTAATTAATTTTAAAGAATTATTAACCTTTAAAATGTGAACTGAAACGTTAACTAATTGTGAAATTACATACACACATAATTTGTTTTTATCGAGTTAAAAAAAGAGGTGATGGAGAATTTGAAAATTCAAGTTTTAGACAAATTTACTTATAATTAAAGAAATATTGATTTCCTACATATATATTTAATTTTATTTTATAAATAATTATTATACATCACAGATATTTATCTAAAAATTGCTCATAGATAATAAAATTTTTTTTCTTCTTTTCAACTGATGAGATAAAATGTGAGAGAATATTCTCTTTTAATCAGAAATTTTAAATTCAATTCTAAATATGAAATTTTTTTAAAATTTCGAAAGAAAACGCTTTATCATTTATTGAGTCGGATTAATACACTTAAACACCAAAAAAAAAATAAATTTTTTCTTGCAATAACAGAGAAAAATTAATTGTATGTTGAAAAAATTAAAAGAAGTAATAAAATATTAAATGAAAATTAAACAAGAGGAGACAAAAATTGTAGGGCCATAAGCTTAGCGGGAATCGAGGGCCGTAATAATGTAATACTAGTAAAAGAAAGCTGAAGAAACATCTAGATCACAAAGCGAAAGGCAGAAATATCTGGTATAGTATAAGTCAAATGGACCAAAGATAAGATTCCCATCATACAGTGCAAAGACAAGGCCAGCACAGAAATTAAAAGGAGTAATAAATCATTAAATCTATAAAATTGTTTTTAATTTTAATATACAACAATACAACCACTAGAACTAGAAGAATCCAGTGCAAAGACAAGGCCGGCACACAAATCCATGCTCTCCGCGCGCCACCTTTTCTATATTAAGGGACTTTCATAAGTTCCATGAGTATTTTTTAGACCGCAACACTTATCAACCTTATTTTCAGTGACATAAAAATGTTGCACTTGTGTGTCTAAAATGACACTCGAAAGCAAAAATTTCAACTCAACTTGTAATTAATTTGTGGTTGATTATAAGCCAACAGCAACCAACTTTTTATTGGCCTAAAAATAATACCCTCTCAAAAGATTTCTATATAAACGGTCCTCTCTTCAAGTCTTGAACACAGAAGTAGAACACAAACCAGAGCCCAACTTCCCTCCCTTTCTTTCCTCTTCTTTAACCATTTCCGCATAAAACCACTCCCATGGCTCCGAGCCTAAGCAAGAACTTATTAGACGCCGTCGGCCTTACAGATGATCATCAAAACCCATTGTCAATAACACTAGAAGGACCGACTTTTCTTGCTAATGGCCATCCAATTCTTACTGAAGTCCCTCCAAACATTATTTCTACACCATCACCATCACCGTTTCCATTTCCATTTCTGTCTGCTAACAAGACCAAGACCAAGAACATTGTGAGTTGTTTCGTCGGGTTCGATGCCGATGAGCCCAAAAGCCACCATGTGGTTCCCATCGGGAAGCTCAGTGGGATAAGATTCATGAGCATATTCAGATTCAAAGTCTGGTGGACAACCCACTGGATTGGCAATAGTGGGAAAGACGTGGAATATGAAACCCAAATCATGATTTTGGACAAAAATGACTTGGGACGCCCTAACGTTTTACTTCTTCCACTCCTCGAAGGATCTTTCGGAGCTTCTCTTCAACCTGGGGTAGATGAATACGTGGACATGTGTGTAGAAAGTGGGTCCACAAAAGTTTGTGGGTCCAGTTTTAGAAGCTGTCTATACATGCATGTCGGCGATGACCCTTATACCCTTGTTAAGGAAGCCATGAAAGTTATAAGGGTACATTTAGGTACGTTTAAGCTTCTGGAAGAGAAAACCGTACCGGATATCGTAGATAAATTTGGGTGGTGTACTTGGGATGCATTTTATCTTAATGTACACCCTCAAGGTGTATGGGAAGGGGTAAAGGGCCTAGTGGAGGGTGGATGCCCTCCAGGTTTAGTCCTCATTGATGATGGTTGGCAGTCCATATGCCATGACGATGACCCTATCACTGACCAAGAAGGTATAAATAGAACAGCAGCTGGAGAACAAATGCCATGTAGATTAGTAAAATTTGAAGAAAATTACAAATTTAGAGATTATGAGAGTCCTAGGGTACCCTCTGATAAGGGGATGGGTGCCTTTATCAAAGATCTTAAAGAAGAGTTTGAGAGTGTCGAACATGTATATGTTTGGCATGCTCTATGTGGGTATTGGGGTGGGATTAGGCCTAACGTCCCAGGTATGCCTGAATCTAGGGTAATTACCCCAAGATTGTCTAAAGGCTTACAAATGACAATGGAAGATCTAGCCGTGGATAAGATCGTCAACAACGGAGTAGGACTGGTCCCACCAGAACTGGCCCACAAAATGTACGAGGGACTACACTCTCATCTTGAATCGGTAGGCATCGATGGCGTCAAGGTTGATGTCATTCATGTAAGTTCTCGAAAACTCGTCCTAATTGTCCACGTCAGGATCAATGGATAATAAATTAAATTAAATTAATGAAAGAAGATTAGTTAATGGACTGCATATACCATATAGTACTAATTATTATTATTAATTAACTATATTACAATTGAGAAAGTGCAATGCAAGCGTTTTGGTAATAAATGCAAATGCAGGATTCTTTACCACTTAAATACTCCAATCAACCTAGAGTTCTGGGTGCATATGCCTTTGCCTGTAGTATCGATCGGTGAGTATTTGGAGGTTTACCAAATTTTTAGCTATTTTGTCCTCACTAATGTCTTTATTGTCAATTTGTATTTTGTAGTCTTTCGTTTCAGATTTCCAAAATTCTTTTCCTTAAATGGAGGAAAATTCAATAAGATTAATTAAATGAATATTTAGCTGAATTTTACTTGCATTTATTTCAAATTCTAACGAAATAGGTTCCTTTCAGTTGTTGGAAATGCTATCAGAGGAATTTGGTGGTAGAGTAGAGCTTGCTAAAGCTTATTACAAAGCATTAACTGCTTCCACAAGGAAACATTTCAGAGGAAATGGTGTGATTGCAAGTATGGAGCATTGTAATGACTTCATGTTCCTCGGAACAGAGGCCATAGCACTTGGGCGAGTTGGTAATGCCTTTAGTATTTCTTGTTCTAGAAGAAAAGAAACTTGAGATAAATTTATATATTCATTAAATTTGACCCTTTTGCAGGGGATGATTTTTGGTGCACTGACCCATCTGGAGATCCAAATGGGACATATTGGCTACAAGGGTGTCACATGGTACATTGTGCCTATAATAGCTTGTGGATGGGCAATTTCATACACCCAGATTGGGACATGTTCCAATCAACCCACCCTTGTGCTGAATTTCATGCTGCTTCGAGGGCCATTTCTGGAGGACCAATGTATGTGAGCGATTCTGTTGGCAACCACAACCTCAAATTGCTCAGTAGGCTAGTGTTGCCTGATGGCTCTATTTTGCGCTGCCAGTATTATGCACTTCCTACCAGAGATTGCCTTTTTCAAGATCCATTGCATGATGGTAAAACCATGCTCAAGATTTGGAACCTTAACAAAGTAAGCTATAATGTAATGTCTGTCTTTTATTATGTGATATTGCACTAGTGCCCTTAAATTTCACTGACTTGTGATTTTGTTTTTTTTATGGGGATTTGTAACAGTATACTGGAGTGGTGGGACTCTTCAATTGTCAAGGAGGAGGTTGGTGCCCTCTGTCCAGGAGAAACAAATGTGCAAACCAACATTCACTCTCAGTGACCTGCTTGGCAAGTCCTAAAGATATTGAATGGAAGAGCGGAAAGAATCCAATATCTATCAAAGGTGTGAACGTATTTGCTGTTTATATGTTCCCGGGAAAGAAATTGAAGCTCCTTAAGTCATCAGATAACTTGGAAATTTCACTTGAGCCATTTAAATATGAACTGCTTACAGTTTCTCCTGTGACAATATTGTTCGGAAAATTAATCCAGTTTGCTCCTATTGGACTGGTGAACATGCTTAATTCCGGGGGTGCAATTCAGTCACTAGATATTGATGATGATAAGAATTTGGTTAGAATTGGGGTTAAGGGAAGAGGAGAAATGAAGGTTTTTGCATCAGAAAAGCCGGTGGCTTGCAAATTAGACGGTGTAGATGTTCAGTTTAGCTATGATGATCAGGTGGTGGTAATTCAAGTCCCATGGCCTAATTCCTCAAGATTGTCTGCGATTGAGTACGTATTCTAAGTATAGAAAAATAAAGTTTTATTAGAAAAAAAAAAAAACCAACAAACATGAAAGTTTTTTTTTTTTTTGAACTTTTTCCATTTTGCCGTGTCTCAATTTCATTAGTATTTCTGCTTGTAACCATCACATATTCGCATTTAAATGTCCATTTCCTCCCCTCATTCCTCTTTTTCTAATATCTTTTTTCTCCTTGGAATAATTTCACATGAATTCGAGTTTAAAATCTTGTAATTTCATACAATTTTAATATGTTGGGACTTGCAGAGATCCAACACAAATTATTTGTTTGTTAGTCGAGAAACAGGAAGAAATTTGAAGGAGGAGAAGGAAAGAAAAGGAAAAATAACAGAATCATAATAAGAGACAGACATAAACTAAAAGATATTTATTAATTTATAGAATGACCCGTATGCCAATAGTTACATTATGTAATTAGAAACTAATATTTACAATTGAATCCTAATTACCATAGTATTCCTAATTAAGTTAATTTATTCATTTTACTGGTTGATGCAATAAACAATTAGAAGTAAAGTAAAAACAGTTGCCTGGCTTGGAAAAGCAGTAGCACGATTCCCTTTTCCCGAAAATTTTTTTTCCAATTTCCACCGCTAAGGCCACCGCTGGCCAGTTGCATGCAACCCTCCACCGCCTTCTCAACACCGTATCATATCATCTCGCCACCTTACAAACCAACGTAACGCACAAAGCAAATCCCCCTTCCCTCTCTCTCTCTCTCTCTCTCTTTCTACGTTCCATTACAGAAGCTGACTTCCTCCATGGCTCCAACTGTAAGCAAAGATGCTTAACTGAGCATGCAATCGATAGCGAATTACCGTTATCAATCACATTAGAAGAGTCAAACTTTCTCGCCAACGGCCATCCAATTCTCAAACAAGTCCCTACCAACATTGTTATTACACCATCGGCGGCGGACTGCTTCGTAGGTTTCGTCTTGATGAGCCAAGAAGCTGGCACGCAACACCGATTGGCAAGCTAAGAGGCATAAGGTTTATGAGCATATTCAGATTCAAGTTGTGGTGGAACACTCATTGGATTGGCAATAGCGGAAAAGACGTGGAAGTAGAAACCCAAATAATCCTTTTGGACAGAACTCAGAAGTACGGACTCCAATCGACCTTACGATCTTCTACTTCCATTAATTGAAGGATCTTTCAGATCTTCACTTCAAGCCAGTATTGAAGACGATGACGTGGATATCTGCGTTGACAGTGGGTCCAGTTTGGTTACTGAGTTCAGTTTTAGAAGTCGTTTATACATGCATGTGTTTTTTGACCCGTATAGGGTTATAAAGGATGCTGTGAAAGTCGTTAGGTCCCATTTAGGCACTTTTAAGCTTTCAGGGGAGAAGACTCCACCAAGTATTGTGGACAGATTTGGGTGGTGCACTTGGGATTCTGTTTACCGGGGGTGGATCCTAAATCAGTTAAAGATGGGGTCAGTGGCCTACAAGAGGGTGGGTGCTCTCCAAATTGGGTCCTTATTGATGGTGGTTGGCAATCCATTTGTCATGATGATCAAAACCCCTAGTGATGATGTAGAAGGTGTGGACCGTATGGTTGCTGGGACTATAAAGCCCAATGAAAGTCCAAGGCTAAAAAGTATCCAAGTAAATTATAAATTTAGGAACTATGAGAGTTCTAGGGTACCCTTTAGTAAGGGTATGGGTGTCTTCAGTAAAGACCTTAAAAAGGAATTTAGGGCATTAGATTATGTATATGTTTGGCATGCATTGCTTGGTTATTGGGGTAGGATTAGGCCCAACGTTCATGGCATGCCTCAGTGTAAGGTCGTTTCTCCTATGAATTGTTCGATGGGCTTCATTCTAGTCTTGCATCGGACGGTACTAATGGTCTCAAGATTGATGTGATTCATGTAAGGTTTTAAGGTTTTAATTGTGAAATTAAATTTGTTTTTGATAAATGTTTTACTAGGTTAAGCTTTTTAATTATATTATTGAAATAGAAACTATTAATTTGGTGTGGTTGCCACTTGCCAGTTGCTAGAGATGGTATCAGAGGAATATGGTGAGTAAGTGGAAGTCGCTAAAGCTTATTACAAGGCTCTTAGTGCTTCTATAAGAAAACATTTTAATGGAAACGGTGTTATTGCTAGTGTGGAGGAAGGCAATGACTTCGTGTTCCTTGGAACAGAGGCTATTTCACTAGGATGTGTTGGTATGTGATTTTGACTGAGAGAATTTATAATCTCTCTCTGAGCATGCTTCTTTTTTTAAGTCTATTTAAAAATAATGTATGAAAAATGAGGGGCAATGTGTAAATTTTGTTGTCGGAGATGACTTTTGGAGCTCCGACCCTGCAGGAGATCCAAGTGGGTCATTTTGTCTACAAGGATGCCACATTGTGCACTGTGTCTATAATAGCTTGTGGATATGCAATTTTATGCACCCAGATTGGGACATGTTCCAAACTACTCACCCATTAATTAGCCGGATTCCATGGTGCCTCCAGGGCCATTTCTGGAGGACCCATTTACGTGAGCGGCCAAATTCAACAACACAACTTCAACTTGCTTAAGACCTCAGTCTTGCCCGATGGCTCCGTTCTTCGTTGCCAATCTCATGCTCTTCCTACGAGAGATTGCCTCTTTGACGACCCTTTGCATGATGGCAAAACCATGCTCAAGCTCTGGAACCTTAATAAAGTTAAGATGCTATAAAGTTGCTCTTTTTTTTAAAAAAAAAAAGTTCAAATTAAGTCATTTCTAAGATCAGAAGCTGATACCATACTAATCAGATAATACCTGACTGTTAATTCATTAATACTTTCTAGTAGTTCGTATAGCCATCAGATTTAATATTTTCCATTTGATTTTGTTTCAGTATATAGGAGTTCTTGGACTATTTAATTGTCAAGGAGGAGGATGGTGTTGCATAACTAGGAGGAACATGGGAGCACCCAAGTTTAAAAACAGGATGGATTGTTTGGCAGGTCCTAAAGATATTGAGTGGGAAAATGGAAAGAACCCAGTTGCCATTAACACCGAAGGAGTGAGCCGGTTTGCTGTGTATTTGTTCCAGGAACAGAAGCTTAAGCTTATGAAGCCAACAGAGAAATTGGAGTTTTCACTAGAGCCATTTACTTACGAGCTGCTTATAGTTTCTCCAGTGCAGGCCTTGTCAAGGAAATTGATCCAATTTGCTCCAATTGGATTAGTGAACATGCTCAATTCTGGAGGTGCAATTCAGTCTGTTGAGGTTGATGAGAATGGAAATAGCGTGAGGATCGGAGTGAAGGGAAGTGGGGAATGGAGGATCTTTGCATCGCAAGAGCCAAATGAGTGCAAGATTGATGGAATGTGTATGGAGTTCTGTTATGATGATTGTATGGTTAAAATTCAAGTCCCTTGGCTTCGTTCTCCTGGAATTTCAATGGTTGACTACTTCTTTTGAGTTAAACTTAAACTCGAAAGTGGATTCGTCCTAATATATGGGTCCTGAGAGCCATGATGCGAGTGTAGTATTGATTTTGTAGTGCAGAACTGTCAATGAATTGTAAACCCCGGGCTAGCTTATTTGTTGCAGGTATATTATTAATGGCAATGTTGAGCCATCAGTTATCCGGATGGGAGAAAAAGTGAAAGCCATTCTGTTCAGCTTCGTGCATTTTGCTCTTCTATGGATTGTGATTTGTGAACGACAAATATTCCAAGAAATGACAAGCAGCGTGCCTGTAGTAAATTTTAGTACAAAAACGTTACCGTTTGGCTTTAAGACGGCAGGTAAAATAACAGGAAAAGGGGAAATAGCGTAAATAAAACACGAGTCGGAAAAAGGATTGTGGGGCTGCAAAGCAAAACCGTGGATAAAGACGGAATGTCTCGATGATACTTTTGTGTTCAACGAAAATCAAGAGAATTCGGTTGCTCTAATTCGCCAAGTTAAGAATGCAAAGTTTTACTCAACGATGAATTCATCCAAGTACATGGATAAGCAAATCACTGAACTTTCCAAATACCGGAGACGTTTCTTAGGCGATGATGAAGAGGAAGAAGACGATCAAGATCGCGGCTTCGACTTCCACACAATTCAGTCGCATACAAAATCTTTCGAAGGAACCCACTTCAGAGTATCATTCTCTCCTCAGTTGTCTCACCTGCTCTTGTTCTTTAGCTTTGGTTCTATTTTGTTGTTTTTACATATGGTGTTCTGTTGCCTCGGAAATTGCAAGGAGCTAAGACCGGATGCTGAAATTTTTTTACGAGTAAAATGCACATAGAGAAACATCCTTTTATTAGTTGAATTTCTCTTGCTGGATTTTTGGATAGATCCAAACTTTATGGTATTTTTGGTTAGAAGGGTGGGTAAGTTGATTTAATTTTCATGTTAATAGATAGTTTAATTATTTATTTTTTAATCTAGTTCAAATTCGAGGTTTGGGGCATCATTCTCTAGTGCTTTCTTCTTCATTATTATTACTATTGTTATTAATTTAGCTGAATTTCACCCAATTTGCCCTGTTCTTGATTTATTTTGTCCAAGCCTCCTTTTTTTTTTTTTTTTTTTTTTCCTTGTTTTTTTTTTTTTTTTTTAATTTAAGTAATAATGTTTTTTTTTTTTTTTTTTTTTTTTAATTTAGTATAATGTTTCAAAAACAGATTGCACTGGGAGTTAGCTTGCAAAATAATGATTCGCTGTATATGTTCAAATGACATCCGCTTACATGTGTTCTAGAATCTAGGTGCTGCTTGAATACTTGCATTGCATAATGTTTGAAGTGTTGGTTTTGGTCATAACTTACAGGGTTGGAGTTCAAAGGACCATATTGATTCTACGAAATTCTCTGGTGAGAAAGCTGGGATTTTTAGTGATGTAGAATTGATTTCAAGTATTGATCAAAAGTTGAAGGAACATGTTGATGTTTTGCTGCACGCTGTGGAGTGTCTCAGTGCACGACTATCTCAGATGGAAAGTAGAACACGCCAAGCAGAAAATACTTTTGATGATTTAAAGGAATCAGTTGAATTTAGTCATGGAAGTACTGACAGAAAGCTAATGGAGCTAGAGACTATTCTAATAGAGGTATTTTAGCTTATTGCGTTCCTTAGTTTATTTTTGTCTTCATCCTCAAATTGTGGCTGGATTGTGTAAGGGTGCATAAAGAACACCGGATTCATATCGGGTAGATTCCATATCTTTTTGTGGCGAGCTAGGGCTTGGCAAAACTGAGGATTTACAGTTTAGAATTAGTGAAAGGGAGGGTCTAGAATTTTTAGGTTGAATGAATCCAATGGGTCAGGGAGGCAATCTTTCAAACTCTTAGTCTTGATATAGTTGAATGCATTAAATGTAGGCCTCATCGTGAGATGGCGAGGCCAAGTGCCAAGTTGAATCGTAAAATCTTACAGGGTTGGATTTTCAAGATATCTGAAGGGTCAAATACAAATTAGTAATATCCTTGTCTAAGTGAGAAATGCTCAGGGAGTTGTAGCATGTGTGTTCTTTCAAAATTTCTCCTTTCTGAGTGATACCTTGCAGATATTTTGTTGGAGAGCAATTGGTTATTCAGACCAGTGTTGGATGCCAGTTCGTGCTTCTTAACATAGTGATCCATTATTGCTATTTGCAAATTCTTGCAGGTTCAAAGTGGGATCAAAGATCTGAGTGATAAACAAGAGATATCAGAGGCTCAACTGCGGCTGACAAAGCTTTGTGTGTTGAAGGATGACCGAGAACCAGAAAAACTAAACAATACTGTTGAATCAAGTTCGGGTATAGAAGCATTGTCATCAGTCTCTCAGCAATCCAACCAACCACATCCAGTTCCAGTATTTCGTGCACAGCCAGTTCTTGCTTTCTCTTCTAATATCACAAACTTACCTCTTCAACATCATTCTCCGGCTCCACTTGGAGTTACAGCACCACAGGTTCCTGCGCATTCAGCATCTTACCTTCCCACTGTTGCTGCAACTGAACCACAACTTCCTTCCCAGCTACCCCAGAGCATTGTACCTCCAGTTCCACATCAAGGAGCTTATTATCCACTGCCAGTTTCGACCCCAGGAACCAGTCATCAACAATATGTTCCTTCAATTCAGCAGCCACAGCCATCAACTCACAGTCATCAGCCTTATCAACCACCATATAATCTTCCTTTAGACTCACACTTACCTCAGTTGCCCCAAGTGCATCCACCTTTCACAAGAGTGAATCCTCAAGTCTATCGTCTTGAAGAAGTTCCTTATGCGCCATCATCTCAAAGCATCCATGCACCTTCTCAGCCACGTGATGTGCCTCCTCTCTCCTCCCAGTTATTTAATACCGTTTCTGCTGATCAACCCTCAAACTTGCGTTATTCGGATTTTGCTGGAAATTCACAAGTTCAACGGCATCCACAAGGATACACAAATATCGTGGACTTCTATGGTTATACTGCTCCTACACATAATAGCAAGTCAATTGCAAAACCTTTGCAACCCTCACCAGCCCCTGTTGCCAACAGTGGTGAAATTAGTTACTCTCAGTTGCCAACTGCCCGTGTATTACAACATGCTATTCCAACTGCCTCTAGTGTGGACAGTGAATCAAGCTCTGGCGGGAGTGGAAACACGATACCAGTTGATGATGTTGTTGACAAGGTTGTTGGTATGGGATTTCGAAGAGACTTGGTGAGAGCAACAGTGAAAAAACTGACAGAGAATGGCCAGTCAGTGGACCTTAATATTGTGCTGGATAAGTTGATGCACAATGGATAACATCAGAATCTTGGGTCATGCGATGTTACTCTTCAAATTCTTTTTTTTTTTTTTTTTTTTTTTTTTTTGATGTACTCTTTCAAATTCCTTTTTTTTTTTTTTTTTTTTTTTTTTTTTGTGCATACAAGATTGAAGTGGCAATTTATGATATACATTGTAAAACTACATATTGTACTGGCCCTTATGTGTGGTAACTGGTTATGTTATTTGTGAATGTAAATACTGATTTTGCATACCTATGGAGATTCCTTTTTTTTTTTTTTTTTTTTTTTTTTTTTTTTTTTTTTTTTTTTTTTGATCCTCTTTGCTACGAGCAGATTTACAGAGCTTTATCTTTTGTATGGCATTAGCCAAGTTTTGGTACAAAATTGCTTTAGATTCACCTTTTCATTTTAATGTTAATATTATCTTTTTTTGGAGTATATGTTCAATTAACAATGATCAAGTTATGGAGTGTTCTAAAGGTGACTCGTCATGTTATGTCCACCCGAGGATTGGTTCCTTATGGAAAAGGATGCAATGATGAAGGTGAGGAAAGAAAATGGAAACAAAAGGTGCTAATGGGTGGAAATGATTATAGTTGGAAAGGTTACAATTCTGCTTTGTTATGGAATATTTCCCTTTAACTGTCCATTTGCTCATATGATCAGAAAACCCATATCCAATTATTGCCAAATAGACTGGCACTAGTATTCGAGGAATCTTGGCTTATTTATTTCCAATTGACAAGAACATCCCTCCATCTTCATTCCTTTGTTTTTTATCGGAAGCAATTTTATTGAAAGTCCTCTTTAAGATGTTGTAGGGTTATCAGTTCGAATTTAGTTGGAGCAGAAAATGTACATAAATTGGATTTTAGCATTACTTGTTCTTGATTTGATACAAAAGGTCATTGATAAATGCTTGCGATTTATACTAGACACTAATATTCACATTGGCAGGTTAAAAAAAAAAGAAATCTTGTCGGTCCAAGCTACTGTTTTTTGGCCATGCCTCCATGAATCTTCCATAGAAAACAAACATGAGCTTATAAATTCAAAATTATTGGCAGCAAAAGAAATAAGATCCTATAGTCAATTCCAAGTTTACAAAAGTAGTGCCTCATTTCAATAATACACGATGAATGATTGGCTAAGTTTGCAACCTATGAATGAGAAGGACCATCTCCTTATGAATAGGTTGCAGAAGCCTCAAGATGAAACAAAGACTAGAGTTGCTAGATGGAGGACCATCTTTAAACCAAAAAAAAAAAAAAAAAAAAAAAAAAAAAAAAATTCCCCCTAGGGCTGTTTCGTTATGTTACCAAATATTGTGGAAAGGATTGCTGTGACTGAGAAAAAAAAAAAAAAAAAAAATCCTAGGCTGTGTTCGTTATGTTACCAATATTGTGGAAAGGATTGCTGTGACTGAGCTCTCAAGAAGTTAAAATTCTTGGTCCCAATTTCTTGAATCCTTTTCAAGATTGCTGATTTTGTGGACCCTTAAAAAACAAGAGGTTCAGCCAATTTGTACATTAAGAATTTAGGTGTTTTTTCGCTTTCATCTTTAATTTCATTCTGCTAGATTTTTAAGCAAGAAACTGGACAGAGATGGAGCTTTTACTGCCACTCATGGGTTAGAGCGTTGGTTTCGACGTGAAACCGCTTAACACGCGAAATTGTTAGAGTCAATATGAATACAACACGAAAATTAAACGAGTGACAGAAACACAACATAAAAATTAAATTAGTGACAAGAACACAACACGTATAATCCGCTTAATAATTAAATGGATTTTATACGGATAAAAACATAACACATATAACCCGCTCTTAATATATATATATCATATATGAAATTATATTTTTACCATTAAATAAAAGGGTTAGACAAGTCAATCCATAATATGACCCATTTAAATTCATATCATATGTGAGTCACCCGTTTATAGCACCAATGCATTTAGACTCAATCCTAACTCGTTTAATTTCCGTGTTAGGAAATGGTATTTTTGTACCATGATTCATTTTAACACCCCTACTTATGAGTATTTTGTTTGGATTGAATTCTAAATATTGAAAAAAATATGAAAAAAAATTTATTGTAAAAACCAATGGATTCTCTTTCTAGAATAATTTATTTTGATGCTCATATATCTACCATGAGATGGGGTGGAATCATTTGTCTTTGAGTCTTGGTTAAATAAAATAATTATAATGATAAATTAAAAATACTAAAAGTGGAAACTATCAAGATTACGAATATATCAAAACTTTCTTTTAAGTAATTACAAATATATATATATATATATAAAATTACAATCCATATGAGTAATATCAAGAATAGAAACAAAAACCCTAATAATACATAAATATATGGATTTATGAATATAAAGATATTTCTTTTGTTGACTTATTACTATTGCTTGTACAAAACACTACACACTATTATTGTTTAATTGAAGTCATGGGTTCTTAGAGAATCAATTCCATCTGTATTCTGCATGACAACTAATAAAGACATTGATTTATATTTTTAAAACATTAGATTCAACCAAAAAATAATAGAGAAAAAGCATAACCTTCAATAAATGTTTAATTTAACTTTTTTTTTTTAGTAAAGTATATGTATATGTTGTTTAATAAATGAGTCAAATTCAAATTTAAATCTGAATAGTTAAATTTTTCTAATTATGGATTATAAAGAAAAAGTTGAATTCGAGCTTAATATTTCAAGTTCATACTCAATTATATTTTCATTCGATTGAGCTTAGAATTGAATTTAACGTGCTTGACTCGTTTACCACTCTTGCCTACTAGATATAAAAAAATAAAAGTTTTACTTCACTGCTATAGCTAATTTCTTGTAAATAATAATAAATTAATTAATGATCCTCTGGTGCACAAACAACTGATAGCATTGATGACATAGCTCCACTAATATGTAGGTGAAATGTGTCCCTCTGTTTTGAGCTTATAAGCTAAGGATTTATTTTAGTTTATAAATAATACAATACAATTTTGAATTGAAATGGGATATTTACAGTCTAATTTAGAAAATGTGTTTCATGTTTGTTTTAAATTAAATTAGAATAAAGCATAAACATTTATTAAAAATCACTAATCACAATTATTTATCTTCCTATCACAGAATGTTAAAAAATAAAATAAAACAAAATTAGTTCATGCATGAATCTCCCAAAGCAAAACTCTGTCAATTCTGAATCTATCGCAAAGACTCCATTTGTTTACATCGATAATGAAATGACACCTTTGATTTGAAAAGCAAATATCAATAAAAGTTTAAAAAAAATTAAAATTAAAAGGTAAATTAAAGAAAAGAAAATATAAAAAAAAATAAAATTAGCTAAGAAAATGAAAGCATGGGTTTTTTAGCAGCTTTTTAATCTTCCCTTTCTGCTCGTGCTTATATTTAGTATTACTATAATAATTTATTTCCATACAATATTATACATTTATTATTTATATCCAAAAAGAAAAAAGAAAGGAAAGGAACAGTGAATCTACAATTCTACACTTTTAATGGTAGTGCCTTGTATTTTATCGAGATCTAGCATAGGGAAAACTGCAAATTTTCCAGGAAAATAGAAAGTAGGATTTCTTGATTCTTGGGAAAATTTCCCTGTCGGAGGTGTTTTCAAGGACAAGGCAATAAAATTTCCAGCGGGTATTAGCGCCCATAGCCATCAATATCATTTCTTGAGTTTTTCCCTCTCTGTTTCTTTCTGTATTTTCTTTTTTTTTTTTTTTGTCCAAAATCAAGAATGCCATATTTTGATTTTGATTGGTTTCTCAGTCGTTTCAATTTAAAACTCTCAATAAGACGGCCAATACTGCCGCTGTTTTCTTGCTATTGGTTTTGATTCTTCACTTTGAGGAACGTATTAATCCAACTGACTTGAACGTTTCTTTCCGCTTATTCTCTGAAAAGTTGAGCAACAAATTTTGTTTGTTTTGTTCCAAAACCTGACACTTCTCATGCGCTAAAAGGCTCTAGAAACCCAAGAATCCCACTTGTTTCTATCGGTTTCCGGCAGTTTTTAGAGTCCTTCCAAACTGCTCATTGCTGTAATTCAATCACAGAATCCATAGTTACAACCGCTCTTTTCTCCAGCACCCATTTGGCACTCGAGCCCTTTTTACCTTATCTTCTTGATTTTGCTACAACCCTTCTTTCGGTTTCTCCATTACTCTTACCTATTAGCTCTGTCCTGTGTTTCTCCTCTGTTTTCTGCTAAACACACTGTTTTTTTTGCCAAATCCCCTGTTTTTTCAAGCTCATTTGCTCTAAATTCTGAGAGAAATGGCAAGGTTCCTTGATATTTTCACCGTTTGGAACTTGCTTTTAGTGTCAATTGCTATCAATTTAAGCTTCATTTTGAAGCTATCTGTGGACAACCAGCCATTGATTGCTGGTGATGGTGCGCTTAAAGATGAACTGTCTCTGCAGGGGACACATCTCTCTGTTTCTTCATCCACCTCCTATTCCTTTTCTTCTTCAGCTCCTTCTGTTGACGGGGACGACGAGAGAGTCATCAATCTTGACCAGTAAGTGCATATAAACATTTTCTTTCTTTCTTTTATTCTTGAATCTTGAAAAAGAAAAAAAAAAAAAAATCAAGATTGACATTATCTGTTGCATGAGTTGGTGTAGTTTCTGTAAAATTAACATTTTCTTTGTCCTTGGTTATAAATTTGAAGAGAAGGGCAAAACTGAAATATCATATTCATAATCATTATCAAGGGCAATTTGGAGTAATTATTAGTTTCTTGCTCTAATTTATTTAATACTGAATCTGTACTTGGATTCCATAACGTGCGTTAAGCGGCATGCTTACCTCAGGGGACTACCAACCCATGCTTTGTAAGCTTATGGTGCTTGGGCAGAGAGTAGACAAAGACAGTTCATAGATTCAAAACAGGTTCTTTTGTTAGTATTTTAGATTTTTCATACATTTGGTTTAAAACCTGAGCCTTTTTTAAGTACTTGATTTGATTACTGTTTTTTGTCCTCTCTCTGTTCCCAAGTTGAAGGGTGAGTAAAATATTTTGTTTCTTGGACAAGATTTTGCACCATCAGTGGTGCTTAGTGGTGGCGTTTTGACCAGCACCATCATTTCGTAGCTTAGTTGTGGTGCTTTGTGGACCTTGAAACTCCACATAAGCTTTGTAACAGTTTTTTTTTTGTATAATTTTATACAAGTTAATAGCAAATTGGAGGAGCCCATTTTTGCACTTATGGTTAAAACTAGTATATGCATGTCTGGGGGTCCCATCTCTGTTCTATGTTTTTTCCTTAATATTTCAACCCTTCTATTGGTTTTGGTAGTTGGCCTTTCAAAAGATCTAAAGAATTATAATTAAAAAAAAAAAAGAAAAAAAAGATGTGGGACTATCTATTTCTTTGGTAGCTTAATGACCTCTTGGTTAAATGGGAAGTGGGCTTATGTCTATATGGACCTACCACTTTGTGGGTCCTGTAAGCGCATCTTTGCTTAGTGGGTCAGTAAGAAGCAACATAAAAATTACACTGATAATATGTTAATCCAATTATTTACTTAATTTCTTAAATAAAATAAAACTATCTTTACATTTATAAATTTATTTATTGAGGTTCTATTATTTATTTATTTTGTATGGTTGGTTAATGAAGTGGCGATCCTACCATGTACGAGAGATTCTGGCAAGAAATGGGTGACGAAGCAACGATTATAATTCCAGGGTGGCAATCTATGAGCTATTTTTCTGATATAACGAATCCTTGCTGGTTCTTGGAGCCTGAATTTGCCAAACAAATAGTTAGGCTCCATAAAATTGTTGGAAATGCAGTAACTGAGAACCGACAGATTGTGGTCGGCACAGGTTCTACACAACTTTTTCAAGCTGTGTTATATGCTCTTGCTCCGCAAGATGCAGAGCAACCTATTAGTGTTGTATCTGCAGCCCCATTCTACTCCGTGAGTATCTTTCATTGCTGGTTATCTTATATGGTGTATGTAATATAATTTGGGAAATTTTATGCAGTCTTATCCGGCAATCACAGATTGCCTGAAATCCGGGCTGTACAGATGGGAAGGGGATGCCACACATTTCAGAAAAGAAGGGCCATACATTGAGCTAGTGACATCCCCTAATAACCCAGATGGATTTGTCAGGCGTTCTGTCTTAAACCGAACCGAGGGTATATTGGTTCACGATCTTGCCTACTATTGGCCCCAATATACTCCCATTTCTTCTCCGGCTGACCATGAAATCATGTTGTTCACCGTCTCCAAGACAACTGGACACGCCGGTATGCGCATAGGGTAAGTTATTTATTTACACCTATAAAGACTATTTCTACGTTAATGCCACAGACTTTTTCTATATGCTTATTCTACTGCTTGTCATTGGAACATTTACCAGATGGGCTCTTGTGAAGAACAAAGAAGTTGCAAAACGAATGGTTAAGTATATAGAGCTCAACAGCATAGGCGTGTCAAAGGATTCTCAGTTACGGGCAAGTAAAATTTTAGACGTGGTGTCTGATAACTGTGAATCTTCTGCCAATAATAAGTCTCTCTTCGAGTTTGCTTATCACGTCATGGCAGAGAGGTGGCAACTCTTAAGGGCGGCAGTGAAAGTCAGCGGTTTATTTAGTTTGCCTGAATTCTCTCCCGGCTTTTGTAGTTTTCGCGGAAGGTTTTTCGAAAGCCAACCTGGTAATTTCAGCTGCTGTTTCCATTTTCATTCTTTGGCATTAGGAGGTAAAGATAGTAAATTAACGTTTTGGTACTGTGTTCTTGCGCAGCTTTTGCATGGTTAAAATGTGAAGAACCTATAGAGGATTGCGAAAGCTTTCTTCGGTTTAATAAGATACTGACCAGAAGTGGGAAATACTTCGGAGTTGGTGTTCAGTATGTTAGAATTAGCTTGTTGGATCGAGATGACAATATTCTTTTGTTTATAAACAGATTGTCTAATATTACTATTGACGATGTCTACCAACATCTGAAGGAGAGATGAGCAGGACTATTCTTATATTTATCATTTTAATTAAAGGAAAAAAAAAAATTATCAAGTGAAAATTTATCCGTTTCTCCCAAATTTCTAGACTTTTTTTCTTTTTCTCTCTGTTTATATTTCTTATTGGGGAATTGGAAATGCTTCAGAATCAATTATGAATATTACTTTAATTCGTATAGTTGTCAATTTGAGGAAATTAATTAATTATTAACTTATTAATGTAACAAGTATGCTTTTAATAAATAAAATATAAATCTAAAATCTATAAATACACAGTTTAAATCTTTCTTGAAAATTTTACTTTAATATGGTGTGCTCAATTTTAGAAAATAATTACCCTATAATTAATACTTATTATTGACTTAAACAAAGTACTACAAGTTATAAATAACAAAATATACTATAACAGGCAAATGTTTTTAATGTATGAATGCTTTGAAAATTATAATAACTTATGTTTAAATATTTTTATTATTACGTGTGATGATGATGGATTACTTAAAAATTAATAGTTATAAATTGGTATTGAATGATGGATGTCCTGAAAAATAAATTTCCATTTATAATTACGTTATTACTTTCTTTACTATAAAATTATTTATGACTGTACTTTTTTTTTTAGCAATTATAAATAAATAAAAAATAAATAAAAAAACCCATTTAAATTTGGTTGATGCAATTAACTGCGATTTGGTTATCAAACGGTTCGATATCCTGTCCTATTTTCTAAATTTAAATATGTAAATAATTATTTTACTTATAATAATCTTTATAATTGTTTATTAAATGAAATGAGTTATTAAAGATAAAAAATGGCAAAATAATTTTTATTGACTGAATTTTTAATATGCGTATTTTGTCAAATCATGCAAAAAAAAAAAAAAACGGAGGAAATATTTTTTTTCCTTGTATGATCAAATTAATGCATTAAACGAAGCTTAAAACATAAAACCAAAATCAAGCAATTGATACGAGTAAATTACCTTTTTCTGATGGACCACCCTCTTTGAAGATAATTTTTGTGGTACACACATGGGACAACTCCAAGCTGCAAAATTTTGAAGAGTTAGTATCTAATCGCAGTGTTGTTAGAATCTATTTTGCAAGACCACATTATGATTATGTACCTGCCAAACTTTAACTTTCGGGACCATCAATGATCTCTTCCATTGTACAATTTTGAAGTTGTTACCCTTATGTCTTTCTGCATTTTGGGTCCCCTCCCTGCATCAATTTTTAAACAAAGTTACCACTTTTAAGCCAAGAATTTCAGAATTAGTAACCGCTCCCTCCACCACCCTTTTGTCCCTCTGAAACCTTCATTGCTCACACCTACTCGAGCTCTTAATTATTATATTTGCCGGTGCTTTCACTTGCTATCAATTTAACCTTCATTTCGCAAAGAGAACCTCGAAATGAAGGATATATTGATAGCAAGTTAAAGCACCAAAACAGTTCGAGAAGAAAGAAAAGAGAAGAAGTCTGAGGGTGGGGACGAAGAACTTAAAAGAGACAGAGAGAGAACTGACCTGTTAGTTGTTTTACATGATGCTACGGAGAAGGGATTGGAGGTATTTATAGGAAAAATTTCATGCGATATTATCAAGGCAAAAAATAAAACGGATATATTTTTAAAAATGAAATGAAATGATTTAAGGTACAATCAAAAAACTTTCACGTGAGAAAGGTGAAAGATTTGTCTATTTCTAAAACTAACAAATAAATTTTAAATAAAATTAAATTATGTAGTTGCAATTGACAAAATATTTTAAATTGCCTATTTTCATATTTCAGACCAATTTAAAATGTATTTTCATAATTAAAATCAGAAAACTTATGTCTCTCTATAACGTAAATAATAATACTTTCACGAACAAAAATAATTTAGACCTTAACAAAAATATTACACTATTTTTAAATTCGATAAAAACACAATTACATGCGTATACGAGAGAAATAATACATTTTACAATTATTAATGATTATGATAAAGTATTTTCATATTTAAAATGAAACAACTTTGAATTACGAATAGTGCACATTAATTAACGTATTTAAATTTCAATATGTGATATAAAACACATCAATTTGTATGACAATAAAATTTAGTAATAAATGTTACAGATTTTGTTGATGAAAAAATGATAAGATATTTTCATATTTAAAATAAGTAGATTTCTAACTCTATTTGTAACGTTGATTTTTTTCACGTGAAATCTTAATAAAAATATTAAATTATTTTAAATGAGACAAAACATATTCACGTGAATTTTTATAAACGTAAATTCTAAAATGGATAACAAAAAGATTAGATTATTTTAAATACGAAGAAACACGTTCACGTGAATTTTCATAAACGTAAATTCTAAAATTTAAAAGTCATGTGTGAGTTAAACAAAAATACTTTTAAGCCAAACTTACTTTTATCCATTGACACTTAACTTATTATTAGTATATATTAACAAATTTAATTTTCAATTTATGGCATAAAACAAAGTATAACAATAAAAATAAAAATAAGTAAAAAATTTTATAGGTATTAATGATGAAAAAATGATAAAATATTTTCATATTTGAAATGAGAAAATTTTTAATTTATTTATAATAAAGATAAGGATATTTTGAAGTGAAAGCATCTCAGATCTTAACAAAAATATTGAATCATTTTAAATATGACAAAAACATATTCACTGTGAATTTTTATAAACATAAATTAAAAATTTTAACAATATCAAACAGTAAAAACATATATATATATATATATTTGAAGGTATATATATGTTTAGTTGAATGTCCTAGATTTGGATAAAACACTCACATAAATTGTCGTATAGGCAACTCATAACATGTTTTGAGAAATGTCTCAAATTTGAATCAATATATTTAATTGTTAGAACACTGAAAAGTTATTCATGTGAACTTTCGTAAGTGCAACCACAAAAATTAAAATATTTATATGTGGTAAGAAATATAAGAACACTTTTAATTGATATTTTAGATTTGGATGACAATAATTATTTATTTTAAAAATATGATAGAAATTAATTTAGGTAAATTTTCATAAATACAACATATAAATTAAAAGGAATTGTAACATACATATCTAAAGGAATTATCTGTTTATGAGACAAATAAATATTAAAAGATTATAGAATGGGATAGATGACATTCACATGAACTGTCATAAAGAGAATTCAAAACGATAAAAGCATTTATGTTTAATGAAATGTTTCATATTTAAACAAAAATATTTAATTTTTACGGAACAATATAGAAAATATTCATGTGAACTTTTATATGTGTACGAGATAGATAAGAACACTTTTAAGTGATGTTTTCTATTTGAAAGAAAAAATATATTAGAACTATTTCAAACTAACATTACAAAAATTCATTGAATTTTCATAAATAAAATATAAGAGTAAAAATAGTTATATATTTATAATAAAAAAAAAGCTTTCATATTTTGAATTCATGGAGTGATAAAAGTTAGATAAGTTGCGATTTTCATATATTACAATTTCATACATTATCTTCTCCTTTTTCTCTCATTCTCAGCGCCGAACAATTTTGTTTCTTTCCATTTTTTTCTATCGGAGAAAGAAAAAGGAAATCTATAATATATAAATTAAAAAAAAAAAAAAAAAAAAAAAAAAAAAAAAAAAAAAAAACTCTTACTTCTTCTTCCCACTCAGCATCGCAAAACCCACCAAGCCACAGAGCGCTACAAGTTAAAAAAAAAAAAAAAAAAAAAACTCTTAACTTCTCTTCCTCACTCGCATCGCAAAACACAAGCCACAGAGCGCTACAAGTCCATCAATTCTCCATATTGCATTTCTAGCATCATTGATTGAAGAGGTTGACTCTCAATATATGCTTTTGATCGTTGTCCTCACCAGCAAAGAGAAGTTTACCAATTTAGATCCGATCTCTGGTTGCTTGAAATAAGATTTTTATACTCAGCCTTTAGTTTTTTTTTTTTTTTTTCCTTTGAAAAAGCCTCGATCTTACTCTAAGGAAACCAATGAGCTTCCGATCTATTTGCTTTCAAGGATCTAAGAAGATGAATTTCATATGAATTTTGAGTTTTCAATTTTTTGATAGCTGTTAGCAATTCAATTCAGTTGATCTTTCAGGTGAACAATCCTATTCATTCAGTTTGGTGAGAAATTCGGTCAATTAGTTTGATTGAAAAATTGAGTAAAAGCTAATTGAACCAACATAAAATTCGTATATTTTAACTGCCAAACAAGATTGAAATTTAAAAAAAAAAAAAATTGTGTATTTTTAAATGTTTGTCATGTACAAGACATCAAAACAACATTAACACTACATAAAAAAGGTAGAGAAAAACAACTTGACAAGGAACTCTTACGACACCAAAATTTGGAAGAGAGACCACTTGGGAATCACCATTATTACTCTACAGGTTCCACAGCTATGCATATTTACGTGACTGGAAGATGTATAATCAATAGATTCCTACATTAGTCTTAATTCATACTCGCCAGCCATCGTTATGTACCTGACCCATGGTAGAGCCTGATATCCGCTTTTTTCAATAATCTTCAGGTAGCGAACCTACAAAATCCCAAAGTCGGTATATTATTGAATTTGAGAAGACTGGCTCACATATCCAATAAGAACTCAAACAAGACCGTGTACATGGATCGGTTAATAAAACAAATGCATGGATGCACTGCACATATGAAACTGACATATGATGTGCTGATGTTAAAAAGGCAGCAATGCACGAGCAGCCCCGTTGCAGTAGTTATTGAATCAGCCATTAAAATGATTTTAAATATGCTTTTCCATAGAACCACCAAGGTGAGGCAAAATATATGCACGATCCCTTAAAAAGATATTGAAGGATGTACCTGAATCCCAGAGACAGTAAAATATGGAATCTCAAACTTAACGCTGATGGGAGCTCTTCTCTGAGGAGTTGCTTCTTCGGCAGTTATGCTAGGAAAACTAAATTCTGCCCTCAACATATACTCCTAAAACAATATTTTACAAATGAGATTAAAAACATGAAATTTTGCTCTTTCCCAGTAGCAGTTGAAAACAGCATTCATGGGGCTATGCACAAAATCCTACCTTATTACCAGGAAAAGATTTAATTTTCCAGACCAAAGCATCATTTTCTGGGGCATATGTAGCAGAGCCCATCGATGTACGGATATTAGGATTTGTGGAATCAGATGGCACAGGCAGTTCAATTTCAACATTAGTTGCAGTGCTGTGCCAAAAAACAACAGAGTAAATTCACAAATGATATTGTTCAAAATAGAAAGAAATAAATAAAATATGAAATGCTAATGGTTCTGACAAATGAAGTGAAGGGAATAAGAAACCAGGTGTGTTTCAGAAAGGAATAGTTTAGTCATTAGTGTCTCTAGACATACACTTGTACTCAACTTGTACCACAGGTACAACATTTGTAAAGCATGCACAAGAAAAATGGAAGTAGCAACATGCCTCCTACCCTCCTCCCTCCCCTGTCTTCACCCGGACAGGAGGCAAATGTTAATGGATGGCTAATATTGTGGTCATTTCAAGAGATTGGACAACTTTAATTTATTGAGGAAAATTAACTGTTGATAACAGCCAAAAATCAAGTTTTTAAATTTAAATTGGGGCCATTTCCTACAATTAGCAGCAGACTGATTCATTTCTGCAACCAAATTTATCGTCATTTTTTCTTCACAACATAAACGTACCTGCGCTCCTTAAACTGACTCCGAGCTTTTACCATTATCTCAATTCGACTTCTAGAATGCTTTTCAACTTGAGCTTCCACCCAAATGAGAGGTTTAACCTGAAACCGTAAAAAGTAGAGGTCAGATGCTCTAAATTTGTTCAATAAGCGAAAAAGGTTCGTATATTGATGTATGGGGCCGATGTCGATCAACTACTAGATTGCAAGCAATCAAGCATCTCACGCCATACATCATTATCTGCCCTACCCATCAAAAGTAAAGCAATAGAACATAGCAAAAAGAAAGCAGGGGCAGATCATACAAGAACATAGGACAAACCTGAGTACTCAGTCTGTAGGTCATCAGATCAAAAGATCCATCTGGTGGT
This sequence comes from Jatropha curcas, assembly GCF_014843425.1. The sequence continues at coordinate 3,440,650 of NW_023590909.1, forward strand.
ATGAAGGATATTGTCCGGTCATTTTCAAATCTAGCCAAACGTACACATCTAACAGAAGGAGGAGAGGAAAAGCAATATAGAACAGGAAGCTAAATGTCAGCAAATGAAGTAGCAGTAAAAATATCATAATCCCAGATTCAATTAAAATATATTAACATGAAGGCATCTCCAAAGAGACATGTAATCTTATGCATGTGAGCATCACACATGAAGGTGTATATACTATATGCTTATGTGTGCATATGCACACACATCATTAACTAACGTTCAAGACCAAAAAATTTAGAGAAAAAAGTTTAGAAGACCTACTGATGAAACTTGATATCATCTAAATCAATAGCTTTTCCTTTTGTTGCTCGACCTTGAGCCTCCAAAAGTACTCTATCATTCAGGCCAAGCTTGCATTCAGGCATGCCGCTGAAACAATGATGCACGGTCAATTTCAACCAATTTCATACACAAGTACCTTATGCTGAGGGATCTTAAAAATTCCTCCACTTCAAGACAGAAAGTTCAAGATGTTCAATAACATTACTATCAAAAACATATTGTGGAAGAGAATGGCAATTTCTTGCAGTCTTACTTGAAAATACATTTAGAGTGAAAATGCTTTAGAGCAGGTCTAATTTTTGAAGTAGCTTTCACTTGGGAATTTGGAGAATTAAGGACCACAGAGATGTTATATGGTAATTGTGTTGATACATTGAAACAATAGATTAGAAACTGATTATTTTCAAATAAACAGATAAACAAATGCATTGTAGTTAAATAAGGCTTTCACATGTCTTTCAAGCTTTCTTTCACAAAATTTCCTAGGTCTACAATTTTGTCTCTCTCTTAACTAGAAACATTCTATATGGATGACTCATCACACATATTGGAAAGAGAAAAATGAAGCCATAATATTAGCTTCTAGTGATGCATACTGCTTGGATCTCAATGCATTCTCATTTATGTATATGGATATGGGATCTTTCATATATGCCTAAGGATGCTCCCATGACACTCAGGTTCTATCCACTTTCTCCATCCTGCCCACCCTCTATGCAACATTGCAGCCCTCATCAACAACCTATGTTCATCTTTTCCTTTAATTTGAAATTGTTCTTTTTTCTACTATTTTAATTTTGTGGCCATATTTAAACCCTATAATTTTCCAGAGCAATTACTACACAAGTTTCATATGTTACCAAACAAAGATGTGATTTCAGAATTCTGAAAGTCGTTACTGTAGCAGCTCAAAGATTAGCCTCCTCACAGGTCCATTCTTCTAAAATTTTCTGGTTTTTTAATTGCAGTGTGATTTCCAAGGCAACCACTTGAGAATTTCTGACAATAGCTATGTTATACAAATGCAAATATAATGGAATAACAGATTAACTAAACAATAATCAACCAGACTCTGTGAATTGAAAGTTCCAAAATTAATATTCATATCTGCAAATCTATAATATGGCATACAGCCAAACACCAGCTGGAGACAACATAATTCTATAGACAACAGGCAACCCTTTCATAAATTCATAATTCATCCTAAAAGACATATTTACTTCAAACAATTTACTTGGCAGAAAAGCCATGCACCTCAAATATGTTCTCATCTTTAGTGCCCCAACAACATCTGAACGTATTATTTGCCCATTGCTGTTGACAAGTATATTGACACTCTCCACCACATCTAAAAATACCTGATAAAAAACAGAAATGCCTCCATAAAATGCCAGAAATGAGCTCAATTATAAATCAGTAACATGAACAAAAAAGCCAACCTACTTCATTTTTCTTGTACCGTATCCCCTCACTGCGCCAGGATACAGCATTTGTTACCGCCATTGGAGGTCGGGCAGCAACTTCCATCCTATAAGCATCAGTCTTGATAAACTCACTAAGAATCTTCGCTTCAGTATATTGAGGGAAACCAAAGTCCATGATTTCATCAAGCAACTCGTACTGTCAAATGCATAAGACATCTTTATAACCCCATCAAGCCTCTAACTAACATTTTCATATGTTTCCTTTACAAGCACACAAAACACTTGTTTGTTACTCACCACAACCACAAAGTTATCCCTCAAAGATTCCTCTTCTAACTCTTCAAAATAATGCCTGAATACCTGTATGAAGTTGAAAGAAAACCATGAACACTTTCGTAATTATACTATTATGACAAAATTCGAGAGTGAAAAACAAAATCATCGAAGCGATTACATCAACCACACGGTGCAGAAAGAGAAGCAGGCTGGCAGCATTGCAATTCTGCCTAGTTGCAGTCATCAAGTATATATTATTGTGCTGTATAAACAAGTAAGTTACTCCATTGTCATAGACCACTGGATTCTGAGACTGCGGATCACCCTGAAACCATATCAAACCAAAATTGAATAGATAGCCTTTGTATTTCAGCCATTCATAAATTAAAGCTCGCACATAAAACGCTAGTCTCCGTCTATCTAATTGAAGCCGAATCTAATAGTATAATAAGATATAACGGAATAGCCGATCAAAAGGAAATATGCATATCGTCACATATGTGAAGAGATAGAGAGGTGGAGAACGGACCTCTTTCTCGATAAGCTTGGTGAAGAAGCGCTCGGCCTGAACGGAGGAAACGTCCCCGCGGTAATCACGCCAAATCAAGATACGGCCTTTGATATCTAAAAGAAAAAGCGCCGAGGCGGCGCCTGCCATTGATGGAGCAGATCGAAGTTGCAGATGTGAATCTGCAACTGTGATTGGTATCGAAAGAGAATGAATAGAATACGAGAATGAATGATCAATGTAACGATTCAATTTATTGATTTAAGCTGGTAAATAGATCCGTTTCGTTGTGAAGGAAATTATAAAAAATGAATAAATTATAAGATTTTAGAATAATTTTTGCTGTTGATGAAGTCGAAAGAAAAAATTTCTTGTGTGAGAATACGGTGGTCTACCATAGTCAGTCTGAGCTGGGGCCTGGGAGACGAAAGTGGAGTGCCATGTAACGCGCTTGCATTTCCAATTTTAATTTCTGCACGAGTTAAGCTCCACCAGGCCGACTTGAATCCATCCCATCTGGTCCGGGCCTTTTGAGTCCGTCCTCTATGATTAGGGTACATATTGGATGGGCCCCAGATATGTTGGGCCCATAAAGTATTGGAGCGACGAGAAATTGGGCCACAGAGTATTGGAACGACAACAAAAATTCATGAAATAGTTTATCGGCGGTGACCGTCCTCTGCAACCAGAGCACGGCTATGCTCTCTTCTCTGGTGGAATTTTAGTTGAATTTGACAATTAAAATTAGAATATAAGATCTGAAACTCATCGTAGAAGAAGATGAGGAAATACCAATCTGCAGAATGAATCGCTTTGGCATACGAAATTCAGAATCTCCAAATAGCCAATTGCTTAAAAGTCACCAAAAGCAGATTAAGACCAGTGTCCATTGAAGATGAAGAAGCTATCAGCATAATTTCTGGTATTAGTATTTTGTCTATTTCATTTACTCCTTACTCTGTGATTTATCATGCATCAATGCATCTATCATTAATCTATGTGATGATCAGATAATCAATATTTGATGATAGTCTCATCTCATTTTTTGGATATTTCTGAATTTGCATTTGCTTTTGGGAGTTTTAGATCACTTAGTTAAGCTATTTTTTTGTCTATCCTTAGCCTATATTTAGTTGAGTTGTTTATTTCCTTTTGTTTTAATTATATATTGAAATAGCAAATGCAAAAACCTTTGGCATCATCTTCATTTTGAAAGTACATGGACAAGTTCTTACATATTTGACCATAACTATAGTGGTTGAGGTTAATTAGATGAACCTTATACTAGATAGTGCAGCTAACCTTTAGTACAAACAAACTAAATCATCTTCCAACAAATATTCCGGCAAAGTCTTGGCTGCTTGCCCCAAGTGATGCTTCCCACTCTATCGAGGAGGTCAAGATATTAGAGAGTGCCTGGACAATTTCTCTCATCTCTGGTCGATTTAATGGATCTTCACACAAACACTGCCTGGATATTTCTGCCATCTGCAATATTGTAATAGTCAATGTGGAAGGTGGCATGCTTGTTGCATAAGAATTAATATGCACATTTATGCATGTATATGTGCATGTTTGTGTTATAGGCTTAATTCTCTGGAAGACTGGAGGAAGAGTTCCTTTGTTTGCTTACTAACTTTGTCTAGCTTTTACTTAAGCTTATTATTCAAGTCTCATTGCTTTGTTGTAAATAAAGATTCTTAGGTTGATTGATGTAGTAGCAATAGTACCGACCTCACACACTTCTTCCATGGGATAGCTTCGTTTAAGGTTAACATCTATATTAGCTTCCAAAGCAGTCTCTATGTCTTGATTTTTGAATATTGTCAGTATCTGATCACATTTCGACCAAAAAATATAAGTAAATAAATCCATGCAGTAGTGAAATGCTAAATGATAGGTGAGAGAGGATATTTGCTTAATAAATTGAGAATCTGAAGAAAGAAGGCTGGAAATACTGGATGAGTTCTTTCCCTAGAATTGCAAATTCATTATTAGGCAAAGGTTTTCTCATCTAACATAAACGTGGTCGATTGGAGAGTAGCAACTCAGTTATTGACTTACAACTGTGATCAGTGCCTTCATCTTATTTGGTTCTCGGTTATCACGCATGAGAGCACGCTGACCTGTTATTAGCTCTGCCAGAACCACTCCGAATGCAAATATATCAGATTTAGTGGTCATTTGCAGTTCACGCACAGATCTAGCAACACATTAGCAGATTTTAACTCTACAACTGAAACAATTAAAAGATTGTAGATATAGAAAAATGCATCTTTTTCAAAAGTAAGTTACTAAATTTTAATTTTCTTGAAATATGAGCTAAAGACTCACTCGGGAGCAATATAACCTGGTGTTCCCACCAAGCGAGTTGCTATGAAATCTTCTTCATTTGACCGTTCTACTAACTTTGCCAGCCCAAAATCTGATACCTGTAGAAACAGCATTGAACTGGTGCATGATGCTAGGAATAGTTTAGTCAGCAGTAAAAAAATATGCAAAATAACAAGCAATATAACTATAACTGAACAAAGGACGAAAAGCACATAGACATACATAGTCCAAACATATAACAGTTACAAATAGTCAAATACCTTTGCCCTGAGTCCCTGATCAAGTAGAATGTTACTTGTTTTTATATCACGGTGCACATACTGTGCCTTTGTGTGATCATGAATATATTCAATTCCTCTTGCGGCATCAAGTGCTATTTGAGCTCTTGCAGTCCATGTAAGGGGTGTGTGACCTGACAATTGTGAATGTTAGAACCTTGTAGAACCAATAGACTATGCAACTTATTTATACTTTTTAACAAGATCCTATTGTGTGTGATGTAATTCTTTTTCCAAACAGCCTACTGTCACTTCAAGTAGTTTATATGTTGTTTCAAACTGATTTCCTGGTAACCTTCTGTCTATAATTGTACATAGATTTTACCTCTCTAGATTGTGAATGTCTGCACTTCCATGCTAATCATGCGAAACTATTTTTAAGATATAGCAAATTCAAGCCTCATTTATACTGCTTATAAAAGAGTTCCTTGTTGAGGACTTTTGTCTTAGCACATTCTTGAAAACAAAGTGGAAGAAGCATCTGTCCCTACATTACCTTTTAGCATAGGGTCATGAAGATGATCACTGAGGGATCCATTCTGAATATACTCATATACTAGATAAAGGTGGTTATCCCCACTTGCATATCCCAACAGCTCCACCTAAGCCATGAGTTTCTGACCATTAGAAATTGTTATAGATTTTCATTTATGTCCATCCGATTATTATTTCTTACCACGTTAATGTGATGTATCTTGCACAAAACTTTGAGCTCTGCATAGAATTCCTTTGATCTGCTAGATTTCATTTTCTTTATTGCAACTTCCTGTTTCCAGATGTGGCATCAAGGTTTTGTAATTGCTTTTGAATGAATATAGGCAGTTCGGCTAAATAATAAACATATACTGTTGAAAAGATGTGATATCATACCCGTTCTTTTAATAAACCAATGTACACACTCCCATATCCACCCTCTCCAATTTTCATGTTTACATTGAAGTTACTTGTGGCCTTATCAATCTCGTCCACACTGAAAAGAACTGGTCTTTCAGATTCAAAGGTGGCATCTACACCAAGCAATTTTGTTTCATGTGAGATATGTCGTTTATGAAAGTAACAAAAATTTAATAAGTGAAGTTATTTTGATGTGTCTCACATGCCACAAGTATTTTTGTTATCACAGTTTTTTCAGGATGGCAAAATTTTTCAAGATCGTCACAGCATTCGGTTAGATTTAAATTTGAAACTTAACTCAATTTTGACCATGGTTAAAATACCTTCAGTGTCAGTTTTGTGAAACTGGCTCTGTAAGGAAATTCTTGAGGGACTTTGGCGTTTGTTGACCAGCTGTGGAAGTTTTTCTCTGTTTTTGTAGTTTCTGATCCTCTTGATAAGGAATAGGATCAGTGTGCATACTGAACATAAAGTGGCAGCTGACAATACCACAAGGATAATTGTCAAATGATGTCTTTTTCCTGGCTTGAGCAAGGACAAAAAGTGGTTAGTTTGCTTAAGCCGTAGAAACTCATTTGCTATAAGGTAAATAAATATAACATAAATGCTGCCTGCAAAATAATATTTTGATAATTTCTCATAATCTCGTTCAGATAGTTTATTTATCTCTCAAGATTCAAGACAAATAAATACATGTAAAGCTTAAGCAGGCACACCAATGAATGATACAAAACACAGTACTGGATAGGAAATGGTACCATTAGCAAAAGCAGAGATGAACCATGCTAAGCTAGACACATGGTTTGAAGCATTTCTTTTTCCATTTCAAAATGAAAAGACATTGCACCCTTGATATAGTTGAAGAAAAATGCCTGGAAGTAATAAGTATCTACATTCTATTTAAATTATATAAGAGGAGAAATAACTTATTTGGCACTATATATAGAATGTGGCATCCCTAGGATTTTATGAGATTAATAATCAATTGAAGATAATTCTATCTTTTAGCTAAGTCAAGCTACGTTCTCTAACCAAGAAAATGGCTAACCTTGCTTTTGTCCTTGTCTTCCTTTCTTTTCCATTGGAACAAATAACACCCACCCTATTTCTATGTAACTTGGATTTTTAATCAATCGTTCATTTAAATCTTCAATTCCACTTAGTTTTGCAGATAGAATTTCTCCAATCCCTGTCAAAGAATCATTCTCTTGAACTGTATATGTTACTATTTCTTGAGACTGTACTTTTATGCACCCACATAAAAGGTTTATACTGATCATATCTTCAGCGATGAATAGCTCCTCTACATTTGGAACTTCCCAAGCTTGCCCACTATAGAGCAGACTTGTTACCTTCATGAACGTATCGCCTGATTGTACTTTATAAGAGACATCATAAAAGTAACCTTTGGTGCCATTTACATATTTGCATGTGCAAGGAACATATATAAGATAGTCCTGTTTAAGGCCATGAGTGATAGGTTTAATGTTGGATATGTTCACCGAGTAGAAAGAGGCGATTTGATCTATAGTCAGTCCTTCAGAGATGTGATATAGGTAGGAATTACATGTCTGAATGTGTTCAGAGCAACTAAAAGGGTACATTAGGCTTGCCTTGTTTACAACATTTTGAGAGAGAACATTAGTAAATAGGGTAGCAAAGAGAGGAAGGAAGAGAAAGTGATGATTTTGTGAAGCCATATTCATGGCAGAAAATCAGTAAGAGATTATATGATGAATACAAATTTATTGCCTTTTTTGACTATTGGGAGCATACTTGTTAGGACATCCAATAAGCAAAAAATTATGGATATTAATTTGTCTTTCCTTTTTCAGTCAAATATGCTGATTAATTTTGATTTTTGCACATATTTTTAATACTATCCCACTCAAGAATCTTTCCAGATGGAAAATTTTGAATTGTTGCTTGTTTTTTGTCCCTAACTTTTTGGTGCTTTACTTACAAACTCTAAGCCTTCGTTAATAAGGTATCATGTTGACCTTATTTTCTTCCTAATGCTTCTAATGCTTCATGCTAAGAAAGAGTCAAATGTCTTCTAATGTCTGGAAAAGAAACATATGAATATGAATTCTTAACTCGTATAATTTAGCTGATTTTAATCTATTCCGTTGTCTAATATTTTAGTATCTTTGGAAGATGCCAATTTGAGGCCGAGCCTGAGAGTTGGCTGCAGGATCTTAAATGTCATGATTTTGATAAACAAAAGGATCAAATTTGAACATTACATTACAAACAGAGATGCCATTCTTGCTTAAAAAGCACACTCTTAACCTACGTCATTATTTTGTTCTTTTCTCCTATTATATGAGCAGAAATTGCAAAGTCCATTTTATCTGCTTGTCTTTACCCTCTGTATGCAGAGCAGTGTCTCAATGTACATGGAACTTCCTTAATGGACTGTATGTATAACTGATCCTTCTTTTCCATAATTGATAAAGTATTCATGAGTTCCTTCTTTTTTATTTTATTTTATTGATCTTTGTTTTCAACCGCCTGTTCTGTTCTTTGCAGTATAAGCATTTTTGTAGGATCAATTTGTAGGGAAATGGAAGAATTACAAATTCCTGCTAAATGCCAAACAGACAAGCATTGTTACTTGTTTTGTAGGGATTAAGCTTGAAAGTTTATAGCTTTCAACAACAATGGCAGTTTTCTCAGGCTGATCATTTGGTTTGGTCAGTTATGAAAATGGTCCCACTGAAAGCATGACATATCCCCATCCAGTGAACAGTTTAGTTTAATCTCTTTTCCTTTTCGTGCACTATTTTTTTCTTTGCAGAACGAATAATAGATTGGTATTCATCTTTTGCGTATATATGCATAGCCATTTTGATATTCGTCTTTTGCATATATATATCCATAGCCATTCTGAACTGACATTTATCGTTATCAGAAAAATGTCAGACCAGTGAACTTACTTGTTAGTTCAGGTTCCCAAGTTAAGAGCTCAGGCACTGCTAATATTTAACAAACCAACACTATTTGCACTGCAACCAATCGTACGAGCCTAACTTTTTTAAGAAAATGAAATGACATAATATAATTGACTGCAACTATGTTGGAGCATCAATTTCCTTTTATTGTTTTGGGTACATCAAACGCAGGGCTGGGCAGGGGTGTTTTGGCCTTCTGCCAATCAATTTCAAATTAAATTGTTCCCCTTTGAAGTTTGTATATGTATATATGTTATCCCATATTGGTTTGGCCCACCTTGGTTTAGAATAAGATGTTGTTTTCCCTTTGATCTAGTTCTTATTAACATGGCTTCCAAGCTTATAATTTACTCTATTGGTTTGGAATAAGGATATAAGCGTTCATAGAGTCCTCTCCTCAGGATAAAGTGTTCAGTCAAAATATAAAATTTAAGCAATCCTCCTCCTCTTATCTAGCTTTTTATAGAGCGTGCTAAGTCTTGTCTATCTTATCAAGTTTTTATTTTTCAAATATCTAATATTAATTACTATTAACTGTCCAAAACATTTCAAAATTTAAATTTTTTCTCTCTTCAGAATGTACATACAATAGATTTATTGTTAAAAAATATCAATAGTAGCTCCATAATTTCCTTCTTTTTAATTTTTATTTATTTATTTTTGCTCCTTAAACACTTGAAGTCTAGTTTTAGCTTTGATAACTATACGTATATTACAATTAAATCTTTAGAACTTCCCAAAGTTCAAATTTTATTTAAGGGGGGTAAAAAGTAGAATTCCAAATTTTTTTTTTTCTCCCATTTTCATGGCATTTTGAAGTGATTAATTGCTCTCGGTTTTGGCTGATTGGATTGCTGTGAGGCCCAAATGATTATTTTCCATCTCTTTTTCTGTTCAGATATCTTTCTGATTTGAGAAAATTAACCTCCTTGTCCGACTTTCTCCCCCTTCCTTTCTCCGTCCTAATATTCACCTGATCCCAAGTACAATGTGATGTATTCATAAGATTTATGGATCACTTCCGCTTTCAATTTTTCAATATTATTATTATTATTATTATTATTATTATTTTGGTAACAATAATCCTATGATTGGATTTAGTGCATCTGCATAGCCCTCATCTGGACGGGTGATAAATATTCACTAAAAAATGAAAAACTGGACAATTAGGATCAAGAAATAAAATTTATTTCAGTAAACAGAAACATACAGCCAACCAAAGCTATGGGCAAACAAACAAGTCTTATTACATATTTATGAAATCCATCATCAAACTCAAACTATATTAGCTTATATTATTTACCAAACAACAACTACTGCTAGACAACCTGATCATGTCTTTGCAACTTCCTGGGCCTTCTGGCCCACCTCCCTAGCCTTCTGGCCCAATTGACCCGTCGTTTCTTGCGCGCGCCGCTTTGCCATTTCCATCTGCATCGTCCAAGATCCTCTCATCCTGCGAATATAATTAACCATCCACGACAGTGAAGAAAGCGCAGTGATTCCAAAAGCACCGGACGTCAAAAACCCTAACACCGACAACCCAATGACCAACGCCGCTGGTACCAGCACCGGACTACAAATCACGAACAGCGGAGTCGCAACAGCTAGCGCAATGAGTGTTCCAGTAAGCGTTATTCCAGCAAGGAAAAGAAGCGTCCCACTCACCGGCAAAAGAGTGACAACCGCTAAAATCTGTGAGGTCGAGAAGCCGCCCTTCTCCTTTAGGGCTCCTTTGTGCCCTTCTCCGCCTGGTCGTCGCTCATACTCGGCCATGGAAGCTTAAAATAGATATCGTAATAAGCTTTTTCTTGGAAGGGAGAAAAAGAGTAGATTTTTGCAGAAAGAGATGGAGAAGAGAAAGGAAAGGAGAGTGAATTTAAGGAAATGGAGAGATGGACACGTGGAAGGAAGTGGCACGTGTTGTATATATAAGATGGTAGAGAGTTGCATGAGGAATGTGTCACTATATATACGTGTTTGAGGATTTTGGTATTGTGTCCTGTAATGGAGTTTATCTCTTTCTTTCCCTCAAGAAAGTGAAAACAGCTACTGATGTTTGTCTAGATTGTTCATTTCTCGTTCTATTTCTAATTCTATCAATCAATTTTTTATAATTAAGATAAATATATATATATATATATATTTTTACTCATTCTTTTTACAATAATTTATATTTAAGTAAAACTCTTTTTCATACTATTAGAATTGACTCGTCTAAACAAATCTAATATTTTAATATTAGTTATTTTAATATTACCTTAGGGATAAAATTTGTCTGACTAGGCAGGTGAGTTCCACTTATCTAAATGCAACTCTCTCAATGTAGGTATTTGGACACTTCAATTGTAATTATGGGTTATGTGAATCTTCCGTAGGGGAAAAGCTTCAAATGTACGTATTGAAACATTATTACATATCTGATGGTGTAAGACATAATTATTTTTCTCAAGAAAAAGAACCTCCCTCTTCAATTGTCAGTTTTTCCAGTTATGAATACGTGAACAGCCAGTGATTATTCAGTTATCTTCAGTTTTTTCAGGTGTTTTTTTGTTAATAAAAGAGAGAAAAGTGAGTGAGTGATTCAGTAAACTTTTGTACGGTAACCTGTGTTTAGCTTACTACTCCATTGAGACAGATAATTAAACATCAATTAAGATTAAGGTAGATAAAACTAATTATCCTTAACTTTGAAATCAATTGTTTGCAACACTAAATTTTACTAAATATTTAATTAAATTGGTATATACAAAACATAGATTCAAAAATACATACATAATGTAATTTTTTTATTTATCTTAGAGAAAAAAAAAGTATTTTTTTTTTATTTCAGGATAATATATAGTATTACAAGTCTGACATTATACGGTATATTAAGCGTTATCGGTTGGATGGGTCCAAGGTCAAAAGAGTTGGCAGCTTTCTTCAGTTCTGCACGGCTTTTGGTATCAACGGCTAAGATTTAAATTTAGCGATCCAACGATATAAATATTTTTTAACAGCAATGCGTCAAATTGTGAGGCGGTACATGCAAAATTGGCAAGTGAGTGCTTTTGAGTTTCGGCCATGCCCTAATCACCTACCCTCAAGGCCTATTGTTAGGTTGGTACAGCTGAGCTGGGCCTATTGCATATGGCAAGACTGGCCTGCTTTAGCGCATTTGTTTAGTCCATATTAAAGCTAAAGCCTGATTAGCGAAATTAGGTTTATCTCATCAAATATACATAAACTAATAAAAATCAAAAATAGAAAAATTAGGAGACTTAACAGGGAATGAAACTTTGATTAAAGGAGAAAATGTAATGTATTAACAAATGATTTTTGTAGAATTTAATCACAAATATTTTATGAAAAGATGATGCTAACTCATTATATATATTCTTTTCCAATTAAGTCAAACCATGGCCATAATATTCCAAACTCAGATGAACACTTTCTGCGCAGATGATTAGAGAAGGTTTATTCCTTCTTCTTCTTCTTCTTCTTCTTCTTCTTATATATTCTTATTCTCTCTCTCTCTCTCTCTCTATTCTCTCGTCTCTCTCTGCTTCATTCTCTCTCATCTCTCATCGTCCTCGTCTCTATATATATATATATATATATATATATATACTACATACTAATTAAGATTTTGTTGCTGCACTTTTAATCTTCACAACATAACAGAGATATTATGGCAAAATCCTATTATATGCTTAAAGATAACAAGAATATATGTTATGTAAGAAAGTTTGAATTTCTTTTAACGCCATAAATCTGGTATTATTTATACTCATCACGCTTAATGGAATGTTATGATGGCCATCATCATTTGGTTGGGTCTGACAAAATTTACAATATATATATATATATATATATACATCTAATTAAGATTTTGTGCTGCTACTTTATCTTCACACATACAGAGATATTTGGCAAATCCTATATATGCTTAAAGATACAAGAATATATGTATGAAGAAAGTTGAATTCTTTAACCCATAATCTTGTATTAATTTATACTCACGCTTATGGAAGCTATGATGGCCATCATCATTGGTGGGTCTGACAAAATTTACACTTTCTATAAAGGAATTATTAAAAAAATATTTTGTTATTATTGTATTAATTAGCTAATTAACCTTTTTTACTTCCAGTTCTAGAACTCGTGCATGTGGTATGTCCAAACCCTTCTCTGCAGTACAAGCTTGTGTGTATAAATGAGCATTGAACTTGTATTGCATGTAGCTAGATAGATTACTATATATTTAATTAGATAATTTCAGATAAAGCTCAAAATCATATCTACCATTGGATTTGGGTCATCATGCATTTTGAGGTGCTAAAGCTCTATTATATATGTTGTATCCAAAGATGGGTAACATGATTAGCCGAGCATTTGATTAATACTACATTTTTTTTTCCTTTTCTTTTTAATTATTTGGTTCATGTACAGTTACTTGTTATTCTGTTTCATTATCTCGAGCAAAAGAAAAAGGTATGAAGGATTGGGCACTTACAGAGATTTGACGTGGATTTGGGAGTATTACACTTTAAAAATTAGTAATTGAGATTGGAGAGTTTATTTTTTATGTTGCAAATATAAACACAAATCACTATCAAGATGAAACTTATTTATTGGAGTTTTGAAATTAAAAATAACAAAACTATCGAGGTAAAGTCCATTTGGATTCGAGTAAACATTATAAATGTTGAAAGAGCGCAACACCAGTGTATAGTTAGAAATATCCTTACTTAAATTGAAATAGTATATTTATTATTTTAGTGTACAGGTAGATCTGTAAATCCGATAATAGATAAATTATTTTGATTCATATATAAATATGTTAATACAAATTCAGAAAAATCATATCTCAAAAAAATAATCATTAAAATTGAAAAAAAAAAAAAACCAATTTCATATAAATGTTACGATCTTAGAAATTTCATCCCCAATTTATAATTTTTAAAAATTATATTCCCAAATATAACTTCTGTTTCCTATGTTGCATTTTTCCGATAATAAAACTGCACAAACAAAGATAATTTTTCAACATGAATTGCGAAGATCGTGTGCTATGCCTTACAACTTATTTATGGATTGAAACATTATAAATTTTTATTGGGGTGAACGTTGAGTTATGGACAGGGCAAACCACAAATGCATATATACAAGGAAAGTTAGAGAGTAAAGAGGACCCGCATGTTAGGATAGCTTGTCGTGTGTAAAAATGCTGCCAAAATTCACCTACTCTTTGCTTCTTTCTCACGTCTTTGCAGAGAGAAAGATTGCTAGCTTTGATGGATTCTGAATCCTCTAACTGTTGCATTCTTTACACTTAAAAAGCCCAGCACTCATTTCATTTTTCACTTCACCAATTAATTTCTTCTCTGACTCGATTCTTGAAAAGGAATTTTATTTTGGAAAAAAAAAATAAATTCTGTCTCAGATATCCAACAGTACACACATCACTTATTATGAATTTTATATGATAAAGAAATCAGAAATTCAGAGGTTAGATTTGGTGCTCTAAAAATTCCAAGAAAGATAAAGGTGAAGCTTTGGCGATCTCGAGATGCAATAAGGAGGCGATGAATTGGAGGACAACAGACGTGACTGCCTTTTCCGTCACTGTAATTTCTGCTATGTTAGCCCCAAATCCAGAGAGACGATTAAGTGAGAGAGAGAGAAACTAAACAAGGACAGTTTAACCTTTTCTTTTCTTTTCTTTTCTTTCTTTCTTTTATTTATTTATATCAGTATCTGTGCCACAGGAAAACAAGATATGCATACACAGTGCATCAATCAGTTTATTCTATTATATATAAATGTGTGTGGTGTGGGTCTTGCAAGTGAAAGAAAGAAAGAGTGTGAGACTGACAAAAAGTGAAGTTTAAACAGAAGACGTGGTCGTGTTATGTGATAAGAGCTTTTGTACTGCTACATTAAAACGACACATGAACATGATTGAGTGTGTATATATATGTATATATATATATATGTGTGTGTGTATATATGTAAGTGTTTGAAAGAAAGAAAGAATGAAAAGAATTAGTCAGTCGAAGAAAATAAGGAAATTCGAAAGTCATCTCTCACTCACACTCAGTCCACTTCTCGCTGTTTATCAACATTGTTTTTGCTTAGCTTCAACAAAAGTCCTTTTTTTCTTGGAGATAGAAACTTTTTTAAGTGCAATTTGAAAACCCTAACCCTAATTTTTCTTCTTTAAAGAAAATTATAGCAATGTTATGATTTTATGGACATTTTTTTTTTTCATTTGCATTACCCACATTCTTTAAAGATCTATTAATTAACACGCACATTAATGCAAGGATTAAGTGATCTAAGGAAAAGGGTTATATACTTGTATTATAGACTGTACATAAGGTTAAAGCTCAAGTACAAAAGTATGGGATTGAGAGAGAGAAGGAACTGTTATGACTTTTGATAGACGCTATACGATTTTGTCTAGCAAATATTGTGGATGATAAGAGTCGAGGAGGAGCTGCAGCTGGTTGGTGAAACAAAAGCTGAAAACCCTTACATGGAAGAACAGAAGAGCTACTTTTCAAGAATCGGATCCAATGAAAGGGGCATAAAACTGTGACTTACTGTTCTGGATAGTTGCAACCATAGAAATGAGAGGTGAGATTGGTTTTTCACCTTCTTTATATTTTATAAAAAACCATATACGAATTGAAGCCAACAGATCCACACTGCACGTACCCTTTTTTTCTTCTTTTCTATGAGATTAATTAATTGGAAAAAACAAAAGAAAAACTTGACTTTGGCTATTAAAGTCTTTGAAATTCTTAATATTTATAATAAAAATTAAATGAAAATTAACTATAAGAAAAAAATAATTTGGTCAGTTAGGTGCAAGTTGGAGTTTCATCTGGACATGTTTAATACTGAAATCTTGTTGAGAATGCAAACTCTGTGGTCCTCATCATGAACAATAGCAGAAAGGAATTGGAAAGAATCATAAATATTTATATAAGAATTATAGTACTATAAAGAAAGACTAAGATATGTAGACTTAGGCTAAAAGAATCCTCTTTAAAACTTAAATTAATGGCATACCATTTATTCTTAGCATAAAATAAACAATGACACAGAATTGGCAACTCCACATGCACATGCCTAGCTAGAGTTGCTCTAATGACTCAACAAATTAAAAGTTTAAGCAGCCACACACACAACAAAAACTAATTAATCAAGCTCTACACCCTTATTTATTAGCTTTTTTTTCCAGTATATATATAATTATCATTATATATTATTTATAATTACCAAACCGACCAAATTAATAATAAATTACCAACTTAATTTTAAGGATTTTTCTAGCTAAAGAAGTCCCATGTGAGGCTATAGCTAGCTAGAAAACCTTATAATACCATACCATCAGCAGCTAGAAACCCTACAATGGGATTTCTCTCTTAGATTCACATGTTGCCTTCTCCTCCTCCTCCTTCATTCATATCGCCTGATGGGTTATCGTTCCAAGGGAAATTATAAGAAAGAAGAGGAACACCAGGTGTTTGATAAAAACCTCTATTAAACTGATCATGAGTACCAGCAGCAGTAGGCCTTTGGCGGTGAACAGGCTGGTGATGGTGAATTGAAGTAGCCCCCGGCAATGTTGTTGGAATGTCATTGCAGGCGAAACGAATGAGATCAGCATTAGCAGCATCAAGTTCCTTTTGCAGCCTTTGAACTTGTCTCTGGAGAAATGAGATAGCACCAACACATCCATAAACTGGGTCTCTTACTCGCGCCTCCGCTTCATAGGCAAGGGAGTTCACTGCATCTTCTCTTTGGTGTGGGAGAAGCTCATTCAAGAGCTTTGTCACATTACTTGCTCCAAATATTTTGTGCACATTGGCAAATTTCTGAGGCTCCTCTGGTGGGAAATACGGTGCAAATATGCAACCAGGCATGCATTTTCTCCTTAAGAACTTGCAGGCAGCACAGGGTGAATTGTAAGAGCTTGATGATGCCATATTTTCTTTCCTCTCTGAACAAACATTAATTGCAGTATAGTTAACCCCATCAATAATTTCTCAGCTTTCTTCGAATTAATTAAACTACTTCTTTAATTTAGATTACTAGTTGATCTTTTTCCCCTTCATTTTTTCATATTAGAAATAATTATATGCTTTGTGTGTGTGTGTGTGTGTGTGTGTGTGTGTGTGTATACCATTCAGAATATATTTTCAGTTTCTTTCCCCTCATATTTACTATCTCATGCAAGTACTTGATATATAAGATTTCTTGAATGTGGTTCTGCTTACTTAGTAATGAAAATTAAGCAGAATTAAGCATCCAAGATTTCTACAAGCTTTTTTCTTCGGCTTTCCACTAATTTGAGAAGAACTCTACAATCTTTAATTCTCTCCACAAGTAGAAGCACCCTTAATTTCTCTTTCACACACACACACACACACACACACTGAGATACACTTAGTAATTACAAATCTTTAATTAACACACATGCATATATAAATATATATTGCCACTGAAATCTGGGTATTAATTGACATTTTCTTGTTTTTTCTGCAACTGCTAGTTAACTCCCCTAAATAGATCTTTCTTCTCTTACTTTCTACTTCTCTCTTTTTTTTTTTTTTTTCTTTCCCTTTTCCCCCTCTCTATTTAAGTTCTGAAAGAAAATTAATTCTCACACTTGAATTTGGTTTCACAATTTGTCTTTTCTACATATAATCCATTTTGATCCATTTTCTATACATAAATATTTACTTCTTTTTTTTTTTTTTTTTTCAAAATGCATATATATAAATATTTGCATCTGAAATGGAGTTTATGCATTTCTTGTTTTTTTCTGTCAACTTGCCGGTAGTTATACTCCTATAGTTTTCCACTTCTTTCTTTTCTACTTCTTGTAGGTTGTTTTCCCTCCATCTTTTTTTTCTTTCCCTTTTTTCTCTTCGGGTCTTTCTGGGCTTTTTGAGTAAGTTCTGAAATGAAAATTAATTACTGTACACTCTGGAAATTTGGTTTCACAATTGTCTTTTCTGACATATAATCATTTTAGATCCATTTTCTATACATAAATAGTTTACTTCTTTTTTTTTTTTTTTTTATCTTCTACCCAAATATGGACAGCAGATTAAAACTAAGAAAAATAATTCAGAGCTGCCATGAGAACATTTAAACTCATTAACATATTAATCCTTTGATTAGCAGAACATGAGGATCCGAAATACTGCATTTCACCATAATTTAATCTGTTCAATAATATTATATTCATATTTATACTCAGTTTATATCTTTTTTTTTTTTTTTTGGTGCTGTAACATGAACACAGCAAAGCCCTAAAATCATAGAGGCTTTTAACCCCAGTAGGACTCTAGTGTCCATTTAGACCTTTAGCTTACCCATAACAACCAAAAACAGAAAAGAATTATTAGCAATAAGTAAAGGAATAAAGGCAGCACATATGTTTTACCTGTTTGTGATCTGTGTTTTCTTTGAATCAGATGAATATAATAAAGGAAGTACTCTTTTTTTTCGTTTTTTTTTTTTTTTTTTATTTTTTTTTTTCGAAGTAGTCTGTTTTTCAAGTTATTCTAGATAGTTGTTGCTTCCTTCCATAGATAATAGTAGGCGCTTTGTGACTAATAAAGGGAGAACTTCATGAGATTTATGAACAGGGTTATGATAACTCGTCGAAGAGGTTATCTATATTGGTATTGTATATGTGTAGATATGTATATTTGTAGTATAATGGTTTTTTTTTTTTTTTTTTTTTTTTTTTTCGAAGAGCTGTTTCAAGAGCTAGAAGTTGTTTGTTCCTTCCCAAGATAACGTAGCCTTGGACAATAAAAGGGAGAACTTCCAGAGATTTATGACAGGGGAAACCCTCAAAGAGGTAACCCTAATTGGAGAAGAGAGAGAATGAGAAAGGTACTTGCAAAATTCAGTAAACAAAAGGTAGTAGGGGAAGAGGAAGGCAAAGAGCATTTAGTGGATGGAGAAGGGAATGGAGGCAAAAGACAAAGGCAATAAATGGGAGGTACACTATAAAGGAATGACTATGACCATGCATCTAATAATAATATCAGGGATGTGGGGATGTCTCCCATTTTCATTCTATTATATCTATCTATCTATTTCTCTCATTTACTATCTCATGGCAATACTTAACATTTCTTCAAACATGAAGAAAACAAATCACAAATTTGGATTCCTTCATCATAGCTTATGAATTATGATAATTTTGATGATTTAGTCAATTGGCTTGTAATTTAGCTTACTGAAAATTTCATCTTAAGGAAAATATCACTAGAAATTACTTCCCTCTAAGAAATTATGTCTAGTTATAAATATATTGCTAATAATTAACCAAAAAAAAAAAATTATTCCTCAATTTCTAATGAATTCCTTGATTTTGATCAGGTGAAAATATGACTTGTCATGCTAAGTATTGTTCATTAGGAAAATGCATGTTTTTGTTGAATATCATATATATAATTAAGATCATACTGTAATGTGAGGAAAAGGAAAATATAAAAATAATAAAATTGTACTATATATATAGTTGAACAGATCATCTAAAGTATAATCATAAAAAAGCTGACTTTACATTTTAACCTTGAAGCAAAAGAATCTTGTGTTCTATTGCACCCCCATATCACATCCATCACCAATGAATGCTACTGTGTATATACAGATTTGGATAACCCTAATTCCTATTCACACTGGCTAAAACTCTTTGGCTGTTTACTAAAGTTTCCTTCTTAATGCATATGATAATTCAGAAATGATATAAAATTTGGTAATAGAATTCTATTATTGACAACCAAATTGTATAATTAATTTTCTTTTTCCAATAATTAGCTCTATTGATCACATTCTCCAATTACTCTCCAAAAAAAGAAAAAATCACCATTCTCCTACTTCATTTAAAATTTAGTACCAGATTATTGATTAGCATAGCTGACATTGTCTTTTGCAGTTAACCATAGTTACAGAAAATAGTATTGAATGTACAGTTATAATTACTCTGCTGATCTTTTCTGCAAATGTTCTTAAAGAAAAATGTCATGGTTGTAGGGCTATATATGCATAGACTGACCTGCAGGTTTTTGAGATCTGTATTTGGTGAATATGGTGCTTAATTCTTGAGAAACACTGGATAAAAAAAAAAAAAAAAAAGGTGTTATATTAATGGTGCTTTAACGTTTCTTGAAGAAAGCCACTAGGATAAAAAATAAAAAAAAAAAAAAGTATATTTAGAAAAAAAAAAAAAAAAAAAAGTATATTAGAGTACGTTCAAAATTATAATATAACCAAACGGAGATCATTTCAAGCACCGTCTACTATGTTTGAAGAAAAGTTTTGGTAGCTATAAACTCATTGCTGAGCAGTCTTTAACTCATTTATTATCAATTAATACTTTTATTATAGCCCCTACACTAATATTATTCATAGAGATGATCATATAATAACACATATATAGATATAGATAGTAATTAAGTAAAATTAATTGTTCAATATTATGTTAACAAAAAGCTAATTATTGGTTTTGTTTTTATGGAATATTATATTGTGAGTACCTATTTCTTCACCTTGTCCCCTTTCTACATCATTATATTATTATCTTTCTTAACCTACATTTTTTTTTGCTCTAGCACCTTTCAGTTTCTTGCTTCTTGAAGTGAAACATCTCAACATCTTCTTTATTTATAGTTCTTTGACTTTTGCAATCACCCAAGCAAGCATTCTAATTTTATAAATTTTGCATGAAATGATATAAATAATCTGAAGATGCAGTTAATAAATAGAACTACAAATTGAATTGGAAAAAGCTAATGGGAAACATAACTCTTGAATTGTTTCATCGTATAATTTTGAAAATAAAAATTATACCTAGATAGATAGTAAAAAATTCTTTAATTGTACAGTAAATAATTTTTGATATGTGGAAAAATATAGAGGGCAATCATTTCAGGCATTATCCTACATATAAGGAGGTCCCTCGAGGAAGAATGCATTGGGAAAAAGACCTATGCATATGCATACTGTGGTTGATGAATAGGAAATGTGTATCATCTAACTAATAATACTGAATTAGGTGAAGAGGGTAAAATAACACAGTGACCCTATAAAGCGTCGTAGGGTTCCTATCAGGGATGATGCCGGGGGCGATATTAAGATGATGGGCATAGACATGACACCATGATATGATAGTGACATGCATGGATGATGCCGATGAATTTTTGTATAGATATTCAAAATCAAAGGTTGTAAGGTCCCCCTCCCTCTCTCGACTAGGTTATCATTCTTTTTTAGTATAATGGTAATTGGTAAAGTAGCACGACAGTAAATAATACAAATGTTTTGTCTAAGAATTAAGTAATTCTGTTTTCGAAAAATTATATAGTATAACTAAGATTGATTTATTACATAGAAAACAGGCTGAATAAAATTTAAATATTTTATTTTTTTTATCTCTACGAGTATTAAATTTCTCGACCTGGAGAAAAATGTCAAACCACTAATCAATACCTATTAAATTCTTTAATCGATTAGATTTTTTTCTTTCTTTTTCCTCTGTGATATCTTATGGAGATTTCATTATTTAATGAAGGATTTTTATGAGGTTGAAAATTTGATCAGCAAAAAAATATTTACGAAAAAAATTAATTTAAAGATGAGATAAGTCTCTTATTTAAAAATGATATAAGAATAGTCGTGGAAGAAATTTACTTTATTTTATTATTTATTCAATGCCTAACCCACTGATGAAGTTTAATTATAAGTCTATAAGTAATAAAATAGCCCTGCAGTCGCATTAAGTAGAATCGTAAACGCGCGGAAGTAATATAAATAAATGGAAAAAGTAGCGTTTGGTTTTTGCTTTTGAAGTTGGAGCTTAATATTGCGGTGGCCATAACAAGAAATATTAATGCTTGCTGACTTAGACGGCCATTTATTTGTGCCTAAACATGGAAATATGCATGAGTAGGAATCTTACCAAGTTTATGAATAAATTCTATTACGCAACATAGATTCTCTTTCAATTATGACGCCAAAAGAAATTGTTAATTATCCATTGTATTGCCTCTTTTTTTTATTATTATTATAAATTTATGATTTTGCTGAACTTTATAAATAAAGTCCGCTCAAAAATATAATATAATCCGTTGATCAAATCGCTTATTCGTGAAAGATTGTTTCATAATAAGTAGATGATCATGAGTAAACACTACATTTACTTATGTTTTTTATCTTATTTTATATATAATTAATCAAATAAAACCCTTCTTACCAATTGCACATTCAAAAATTAAATTTTCAATTAATTAAGCTAATCAACTATTAGTATTTCGTTTTTGAAAAAGAAGAAAGAAATCGTACTGCTAATGGTAGATTTAGTAAGAAGTTAAGAAAGAGTAGCTATATATAAAGATGAAGAAGAACAGTAAAGGTAGTAAGAGTCCTAGTAAGGTGGGGCATTGAGAAGAATAGATGTATGGTGTTGGTGATGTTGGTCCCTTTCAAAACCCCGACCATTGTTTGGGCGGTCCATTGTCCTGATGATCAGTATCAGTGTCCCCTGCTCTGCTCTATCCCCCACCTCTCCTTTCCTCTCGACCAGTGTTTCAATTTTCAATCACATGTGTGCGTGTTTATGTGTAGGCCAATCATGAGAATGGGAAACATTTGTATGCAACTCTCGTCCATTTGTTTCTCCCTCATAATACAATATTTCAAAATTAAATGTGTTAATTTTCCTACTAAATAAGATTATTATAAAAATATTAAATATGTCAATCTAAATCGAGTATCACAATGTTTGAGATTAGTTTAATATGTGATTCGAACTTAGGTTTTAACATTATAACCAAATTTTTTTACATGTTTAATTTATTCAATTTTGAGCAAAATTCAAATTCACTCACAAACCTTTTTTTTTTATATATATACTTGCACGAAGTATCCAAATTCATGTCGATGACGGTCCATAAACCTTATTAATTCTGCTAGCCTTTAAAGGCAAAGAGGCTGGCATAGAAGTTTAACTAATCAAAATTGTAAATTTTAATAGATTTTTCTATTTAATAATAATATTTTGACTCCATATTGTATATTAACAGCTACTTTTTATATTAAAAATGTATATCTATATTATATTGACTTTTATTTCTTATGAACTTTTATAAAATATAGTATTATTATTTTGATAATATTAATATTTTAATTATTTTTCTTCGAACTATTCACAAAGTTTTAGATATCAAGCTAACGGATAATCAAGCTTATTGGTGAAAAATAATTGAATTTCAACTTATATTTAAATTTAACTTGTTTTAGTTGATGAATAGGTTTTGATCAAATTTTAATCAAGTTGTACTCATACAACTTTAAAGTAGCTTGAATAATTTTACAACATTAATCATGGCCATTGATAATGATGAAAATTGATTAGCAATATCTAGTACACTATCTGACTTTTCCTTTTCCCCCTTTTTCCTATTATTTTGTAATGAGTTTGCAAAAATTTTGGAAATAATTTTTTATTCAATTCTTCCTTTGATCACGAAATAATGATTGTTGAGGTGAAATTTGCATATACTCACCTGCCAAAAATGTGAAAAAAAATTATTTACTCCTTGTAAGAATTCGGGAGCAAATTAATATATAGTCTAGTCATAAATATATTTATAATCTGACAATATAATCCCTTTTTCAGTATTTAAAAAGAAAAAAGAAATTGAAAAGGATGTACCTTTCGCCACTTGCATGTACAAAGACCAGTACATATGAGCAGTATCAGAAATGGAAAATGGCTAATACCTCCCATACCAGAGCCACATTGTAGTGGTTAATATTTGTCCTGCAACTGTCAGTTAGTTTCAACTAACTAGGTTATTTTCTGGTGGGATTATGATTTAGAAATCTTATTGCAATACAAGAAGACATGTCAACTTATTAACAGCAAACATGCCCTTCGTTTCCATTATAATATTGTCTTATCCTAGTTTAGGATTAAACCATAAAATTAATATTTTCTGATGTGTTAATTTTCTTTTTTCCTTTTAATTTTTCTAGCAAGTATCTTCATACTTTTTTAGCATTAAATTAATCCTATTTTAGAGTTCATAACAGTCTCTCGTAATTTCTTTTCAAAACCCAGTTCTTAATCTCACAATAAGCATCTGCTTAATTCATCACTTCAACCCTTTTTTATGCTTTTTCTTTTCTAAAGTGTACTTTACTGTTATTCAGTTTCTTTTCTTTTGTTTAGAGACTGCCATTTTCGCCCGCCGGCCTGCTTTCTACAATTGTTCCATGTGGGTCAGTTTCCAGATATGAAACCAAAGATGACAAGATAATTAATGTTAATGATCATATAGAAAAAGAAGACAATCGAAGCTTAATGATTAGATTTAGATCTAATAATACACATGTTAAGTCTTCAAAATTTTCTTTCTCAATATTTGACCATATTGCAACTTTTTCTTTAACAATTCCCTCCTTTAATTTTTCCTCAATCATTTAATAAATCTTCCAACAAGTGACATACATGTACGATAATATAATGAAATAATTATATGATCAGCATTTGTCTCTTCATAGATTATATTATGCACACTGAATATCCCCAAATCGTTCATCATGAAGAAAGCAGAATAAAGGAAAAAAAAAAAAAAAAAAGGAAAAATATGAACAAATTTAAATTGACGTATGTTATATTAGTAATCTGCTGCTTAATTTAGTTGGCCCCAAGTTTTGGATAAACCGGAATTAATAAAAATGAGATTTGATTAAGACCATTTTTGGTTAATATCTTTGGGCTATTCATTCAAACTTACATTTAGTCACTCGATTGAAAGGCTAAAGAGCCTATAGGAACTGATACCCGAGGCTTTTAATAGGCTGACATGGTACAAACTTTCACTTCTTCATATTCGGTAAACCAGATTCTGATTCTTATTTCTATTAATAAGATTCTGATTCTTAATGAGAAAAAGAACATCACGTACTACACTAACGCTATATTAGCAATGGCAGGGTAGGCCTTTTTCAGAGTTTTGACTAAAATAGAAGAGTAACAGATAAGCTAGCCCCAAACTGAATCATCATATTCAACTATGAAAAAAGGGCACCAGCCATTACAACTCAACCCTGAAAGCTGTACAGTTTAAATGCAGAGTTCTGATATAGTAGACCATGAAATTGATAATTTTTTTGACACTGATTTTTGAGTAAATTTGCATTGTATAACTGAATAGAAATGAGAAATTTCAGTATGATGAGTTGCAGCACCATAATTGTTCAGTGTACTAGTAGCGTTAAGCAATATACAATGCCAATGCCGAAAAAAGTGATGGTCTTTGTAGTGAATCTGGTTCAGGTAATTACAAGTTGCAGACTCGAGGTTGAGAGCAAAACTTTGGTGGTTGCTGCAAAACCATTGGCAATCACAGTGCCAAGTCTCCTCCTAGTTCATCAATAACCATCTCTAATTTCATCAACATACCTGATGATGACGAGAAATGAGGGAACAAATAACAAGAATCAGAATTGCAAATTACAAGTTATAGCAATCTTGCAATAACTCAGCGGTTAGTATTTATGAATTTTTGGGTTGTTTTGCACGAGTAAATGAGTAATTTTCACCAAAAAATGTCAGAAAAATTAGGGGGGCATTTCTGGGTATCTAGTTCACTTATAGTGGGCAATGACTTACAGAACCTAAAATCATCAACGCACCCAGCACAAGTGAAAAACGAGATAACCAAAGACCATTAATTCCCAGAAGGGTAGCAGGAATTGACTCATAAGCACAGCATGTTGCATACTAAATTTCAGAACTACAAACAGGTTTCAAACTTGCACTCAGAGAACTAAATAGAAATTAAGCAAAAACTATAAATATATAACCAAATAAATATCTGCTCAAGCGTGGCCAACCAAAACAGAAACCAAAAGAAATTCACTTACTATGGAAAGAATAATCTGTCATACTCTGCAAGAGAAAAAAACATAAAAGATACAGTGAAAAAACAACCAACACTTGGAAGAAAACAAATATGAGTTTATCAGATAAAGATTCTAAAGAATAATGATAATGGTTTAAGCAAGGCTGCCACAGTTACCTTGATATGAAGTATACCGGTCAAGAGAGATTTCCAAATGACAGTATTAAATGAATACACAAACAAGTTGAGCAACCCTATTGATGAGAAGA
The DNA here is from genome assembly GCF_014843425.1 of Jatropha curcas. The sequence continues at coordinate 3,466,848 of NW_023590909.1, forward strand.
AAATACCTTCACTTGGGTATTGAGATAAAATGCCTCATTGGATGCTTTTGGCAGTTCTGCAGCATTTAGAGTTTACAGATTCAGTAAGAAAAACAGATTGCCAATAGTGAATTGATAATCTAAAAGTAGCATATGCCTTGCATGGTGAAGAGAGAATTGTCATGTTCCAACCATGTGATCATGTTATCATGGTACCTTCTTCTTCAGCCACGGTGCAAGAGTCAAGGAGGAAAGCAGTGAAGCTGGAAGGCAAGGGAGCACAGGCAGTTTGTGAGCCATCAGCAAGTACTGGATTCCCAGGATATATGCTTTCATTATTTGACATGGGTTGTATTACAGGACCATAATTCCCAACAGGATTCACGTTGCTCAATTCCTCAACATGTCTGTGTCATTCATTCTTTTCAAGCATCAGTTACAAATCTTCAAATTTGCTATCTTTCTGATTTTAGATTGTCCTGTAGACATGAAACTATCGTGCACAAAGGATATGAAAAAATGCATCACCTCTCATGAATGGCCTTTGTAGAGATATGCTTAGATGAAGAGGTCTTTTTTAATCCAAACGTCCTGTTTGTAAGTCTTATATTTCTCACATCCTTCAAGCTTTCCTGAGATAGAAACATATAAATGATGTTATGAAAGAAACATAAATTTTGTGCATGTATATCTTCTGACTCAAATTGCATGACTTCACAATAGTATTCCAGAAAATTACACTATGTTATATTTATATGGACTCGGAGACAAGGATTATATTCAAAATACTTCCCTCATACTCAATGATGCTCCTATTTCTTGATCTAAAGGCTCCATTCATAAATAGGCTTAGGCTTTAGATCAGTTGATTTCCATTAAACTAAAAGTAATTACTTGTTCAATCATTACTATTGGCTACTGAAAAGCAAGCCACTCCTCATATAACTCCGTTCCATAACAATATCTACTTCCAAGATGATGAAACATAGTGATGGGGTTGAATTCAGCTACATCAAATGTATTGGGACACCTATGCAACATAGTTATCACACTGGGAAAAGTTAGTCACACCTTTAATGAGTTCACAAATGTTTGCGAGTCAGAAGATGATGAAAAGCGCATGGCAAACTTTTGGACCTGCAAAATCACATTACATGCTCAACAAAGACAACAATATAGAATAACTTCAAGAAAATGAGGTAATATGAGGTGAGAATTAATAGCAGCAACTCGAATTTCCTTACTTGGCCAAGTAATTTTTTAGCATTGAAAATTAGAGCAATTACAAATAGGGAATCTTTTTCCACCCAACTGGAATTGAAAAGACAAGGAAGACCACTATTTACTTAAGTTGAACAAGTATCTTTCCTTATCCAGTTTCTAGAAATGGATGACGAGGTTCATGGGTTCAATTATAGCCATTGACTTTTCAGGACAATATGGTAGAAACTAGAGAGCAGAGCATCATCTATTTATTGTTCTTTGAAGATGAAGTTATAAATATGAAAACTGGTACAAATATAGAGTTATTATTTGTAAACATAAGGAGAAGTATAAATTCTGTGGCAAATCCATGAATCCATTGATTCGTCAAACTAGCTTCCGTAAGTAATCTGGATTGCAGGCAAGAAACTTGCCTGGCCTAAACTGTCTCTGTAACTTGCAAATACAACTCTGCTACCTCGAATAGGGCATTCATCCAGACATGACACCTGAGGCCAAGAGAAATTCAGCTTCGCAATGTGGTGTTCTTCCTGTTAGAAATTCAAAAGCCCTGCTGAATCAGTATATTTACGACAATTTCTCCATTGCAATCAAGATTTAAAAAATGACGCTTCAAACCAGAGGTAGCCATTATAATCTAAGGAATGTAATTGTTTCCTTTATCGAAGGACTCCCTTGGAACCTAGAAACTAAAAATCTCATGGAAAGGAGCATTCTCACAATTTATAACTGGCTCATCGATCACTTTTGAATACTTCTATGGCCATTCTCTTTTGCAAGCTTTCTCAAGCATTAGTGAAAGCCATAAAAATGGAAAAAAAAAAAAAAAAAAAAAAAAAAAAAAAAAAAAAAAAAAAGGCAAACATCCCAATGAATCCATTTTGATTTCGTGATATACGTACGCTCCGTAACGTACCAATCTGGATTGCATGGCAAGAAACTTGCCTGGCCTCACCAGGACTGTCCTCTGTAGACTTGCCAAACTACAATACTGCTGCTACCCTCGCTCGGGCTCCGGGCCTTGTGCGTGTTGTATAATAGGGCTATTCATCCCCAGGACACTGACACCTGAGGCCCAAGAGAAATTCCAGTCGTTCGCGCAGATGTGGTGTTTCTTTCCTGTTAGACCAATTCAAGAAGGCCCTTGCTGAGATCAGTATATGTGTAACGCAACAATTCTCGCATTGCAATCAAAGAATTTAGAAAACATGACGCTTCAAACGCCAGAAAGGTAGCCATTATATCATCTAAGGAATGTAAGTTGATTTCCTTTAGTCGTACGGATCCGCGCGGTTGGAACCTAAGAACCTAATATGGTCTCATGGAAGTGGAGCATCTCCCTTCGTACAATTTATAACCTGGTCATCGCATCACTTTTTGAAATACTTCTATGGACCATTTCTCTTTTGGCAAGCTACGGTTTCCTACAAACGCATCCACGTGGACAAGCCAGTAAGAAGCACTGGAAAAAAATAAAAAAAACAAAAAAAACAAAGAGAAAATAAATAAAGAAAATGAAAGATCAGTTCATGGATCAAAAAACGTAGGGAATGGATTATCTTGTGCCTTCCCCAAAGCGAGTGACTGCTGATCAACATGGCTTTTATGGCGAGGTGACCAGAGGCAGCACTTTAACCGAGGAAAACATTTGATATGAACAATTTAAAACAAATTAGAAGACATATCATTTTAAGCCAAATTCAACAAATTTGTAAAAAAAAAAAAAAAAAAAAAAAAAAAAAAAAAAAAAAAAAAAGATCATTCATGGATCAAGAAACGTAGGGAGGATTATTGTGCCTTCCAAAGCGAGTGACTGCTGATCAAATGGCTTTATGGCGAGGTGACAAAGAGGCAGCACTTAACCGAGGAAAACATTTGATATGAAATTTAAACAAATTAGAAGACAATCATTTTAAGCCAACTTCAACAAATTTGTAGCCTAGCATTACCGTAATAGAAAGCGATATGTTGCACATTTTAACTTCAAGCACAAATCCAGCCATTTATCTAAGGTAGATGGTATCCATACTGTAACTAACAGGGGATTATGAAACCAATTAATTCAGATGATTTTGTTTAAAGTATATATTGAGAACCATGAGAATCATGGGAGTTTTTTTTTTCTTTTTCTTTTTCTTTTTTTTTTTTCTGAAGAAAACAAATGTCATAGTTTAAAATGAATCCATAAACATAAATGGAAAAGGGAAATGTGAACTTCGAAATCTAAATGAAAATTAGGGGAATTCCTAACATTTCCCAAAAACCACAGTGAGTCTACAAGTTTCTCAATCATTCATAATTGGAATTGAGATTAACTACAAAAACCATCAAACAAGAAAATAAAAATACAATAAACAAACAAAGGAGAACAGGTAAATATCACATTGTCTTAGCCCTTATTCAATCAGAAACCCTAAACTGGGAAAATCTCGAACAGTGCAAAAAAATTTATTCAAATGTTTCTAAAACAGCTCCATCAGTTTAACAAGAACATTGAAAAAAAAAAATTGTTGAAAAGCAAACCATAGAATGACTTCGAATGTTTCACCATGGAAGTACACGCATGGTTCACAAATTCTTCCAAACTACTAGATAATCAGCATGTACAAAAACAAAGGTGCATATAAATAAACAAACAAACAAACAAAAAACGGGGTCGCATATAACAAATACGCACATAGACTTTCCCTTGAAATGAGACAACGAGGACGAACCCACGAGCATCAGCGTAATCATTTTTGAGATGCAGAGAGGCCATCGAAGATGAAGAGACCCATTTGCCATGCAAGCCATGAGGGTTTTTCTTGATGCATCGAGAAGAAAGGGGCTTGAGGATGGCGCAAGTCGACGAGAGACGAGGAAAGCTGAAGAAGCGAGAATAGTGTATCTGCCACAGCTCTTTCACGGGTTCTAGGATTCCTCTCTTCGAGTTTTGAAGCGGTTGGTTTCCCGCCATGTTTGTCTCCCACTCTTTGCTTTCCCTGTTCCTGCTGAGTTTATCACCGAACAATGGGATAGTAGGGGCTGCCTATTTATTTATTTATTTTCTTCTTCCAAATTTTATGGCACAATTTTTTCCTTTTGATCAACTTTTTTGTTTTTTTTTTTTTTGATTTACTGCAATAAAATATTAAAAATATAATTTAAATAATTAACCAAACAGAGATCTTATGGTTTTTTTAAAAAAAAAAACAGAAATTAATTTTTATATCCACTTGTTTCCGTAAAATAAATTGCAGAAAAATTGATTTACTGCCTATTTATTTGTTTCCGCTTGTTTCCCTTATTTGGGCATTCAGAAAACTAAGTCAACGGAATATATTTTATTGATCAAAAGAAAATTAAGTAATTTTTAAAAGGAAAATAACTTTTTACTTTCAAGAGAATAAAATATTTTCTGGATATTAACAAACCTTATAAATCCATATTTTTTAATTTATTAATCATCAAAATTACTACCAACAGTCACCACTTACCACCGGCTACCACCACCGGCGGCTTTCATAATTTATATTTTTTTTATATTCTTTTCATATTTAATAATAAAATTTTTAAATTATAAACCACTTACCACCGGGGGCTACCACCACCAGGGGGGGCGTTCGCGGGCGCCGAACGTGTCATAGGCAGTTATATTTTTTTTTATATTCTTTTTCATTCTTAATAATAAGAATTTTTAAAATTTCAATAAAATTCTATTATTATTAATTGCTGCTTTTAGGTCTTTATGAGATAACTCAATTTTTAATTATTTTTACATCTAAATTTTTCTATAATGTTACATCCGAGCGGCAACAAATCACAATAGGATAATTCTGGTTAAACAAAATATCACACTCATAGAACAATATTTTTCCAGTAAACATTTTCAATTTAAGGTAGTGTTACCTACAACTTATTTACAAAAAAAACGAATCAAATTTCAATTTATATTCTTTTTAGGTTCCTTGATTGATTATTATTAATATTTTTTATGGTCTTATGAGATAAATAATTTAATATTTTAACTAATTTTCAATATTACAACCAAACAACAAAAAATAATTAATTTTAAAAAATATTTTTCAAGGAAAATATTTTCCATCTAAACATTTTTCAATAAGTTATTTTCCTACAACTTATTTACGGAAACAAACGGAATCTAAAATTTCATTTATTATGCTTTTTAGTCCTTGATTTAAAAATATTATTTTTACCATTTCTAATAATATATTATCAATAAAATATTAATTAGAACGATAAACGACTTCAATTCTTATAAACATAACAACACAAGTCTGATCTACGGTGAAAATGGTTAAATACTCAGGCACAAAAACCCATTAGTCAGTACTCCTCTTGAACTCTTTCATGTTTTAATATGTTGTTTTAAAAACGCATTTTAGTAATCTTTAATAAATATTTTTATTCCTTAATAACAGCTCAAAATATTAATAAATAACACACTATGTTAAATGGTACACAATTCATGCAAGAAGCTATAAGATCGTTGTGCCCAAGTAAGCTACAGTGCTGCCATATCTCATTTTCTCTACTCAACCATTTATGCTTTGAGGTTTCCACCATCAAGTCAACGATAGAGCCAACCCAATCCAAGCATTCTCTCCTTGGTGTTATTTCCAAACGGTGTAACTTGTAAACCAAGAAATTTCTTTCGATGATCCCAAAAACACACAAGACTCTGGCCAATCACCAATCACCATCGTCTATAAAAGTATATCCATTATCTTCTGTTCTTTGAGAAGATCAATTGATTTCTAGAATTAACAGAAATGGCAGAGGCCCTTGTTAAGTTCTTTATGCAGAGATTGGAAACTCTATTGCTTCAAGAAGCTGAGACCTTTACTTGTCTCACTGATCAAATTTTAAGTATCAAAGACTCACTCAAGAAGATTGGTGAGTTTCTTGGAGATAAGGACAACGCAGAAAGTGATGCTGCTCTTTGTAGTTGGGTCAACAAAGTCAAAGATATAGTTTTTGCCATGGATGACCATATTGATGAGTTCATGATTCAGATGGCTAAAAAAATTGGGGCTGATAGGCTGGCGTTGACCGAATGTTTCAGACACGAACTGCAGAAGATAGAATTTCAAATCGCTGAAACCGTCTGCAGAATCACAGAACTCAATATTTCAACTGTAAGGGAAGAAAAGAAGGGAGAGAAAGAAGGTCAGGCATCTTCTGCATCTTCCACTGTTCCATTCAAATTAGAATACAATAGTTTACCTTATTACCTTCAATCTTGTTTGATGTATTGTTGTATATTTCCTGAGAATTACTGGATACACAAGGGTAGATTGATCCGGTGGTTGGTAGCTGAAGGTCTGATACAAGAGAAAACAGGACAATTGTTAGAAGAAGTAGCAGAAGAAAATATAAATGAGCTAGTCAACCGGGGAATGCTTCAAGTAATAGATAGACATCCAGGGGATGGAATTAAACTAATTGTTTCTTCTCCTTATCGCATTTTCCTTGGAGAAAATTTTACAATTACTCAAGCTGATTTAGATGCAAGTAATGTGAAAATACCCCGTACAGCACGCTGTGTCTTAACTTCTGACATGTCAAAAATTGGGCAGAATAATCTCCAGCCTCGGTCTTTATTCTTGTTTGGAAATCAAGAAAATATTGAAGGAAATTGGGTGGATTTGAAATGGGCAAAGTTTTTACGGGTGCTAGATCTAGAGAATACCAAAATGAAGAGATTGCCAGATGAAGTAGGAGACCTGATTCACCTGACATATCTTGGCTTGAAACACTGCAACTTAAATGAGCTTCCAGCAACACTTGGTAAACTACGAGCACTGCAGACTCTAGATATAAGATGGTGCGGGAATTTATCAGAACTATCTCCTGAGATATTAAGACTTGTAAGCCTAAGGCACTTAAAAATGTTCAAGAGTATAAATGTTAGTGGCGTGGAGCTGCCACAGGGAATGGGTAGATTAAGAAACCTCTTGACACTCACCGGTGTGCATGCTGGGGGTGGCATAGCAGGGGAATTAGACAAGTTGACTCTGCTTAGGAGACTAGGAGTGATGGATGTAGCTGAAGAGAATGCTGGTGAGCTTTATGCCTCCATAATGAAGATGAAAGGTCTTTTTTGCTTGTCTCTAGAAGCAACATTCTTCAACAAGCAACACCTTGTGCTCTCAGAGTCATTCACACCTCCACCTCTTCTTAGGAAACTTCGCCTAGAGGGTCTCCTAGAAAAGATACCCAGCTGGCTTGGCTCAATGGAAAATCTTACAAAGCTAAGGCTAGGTTTTTCTCATTTATCTGAGAACCCAACATCAGTTCTTCAGCTTCTACCTAACTTGAGAATTTTAACCCTATGGCAAGCTTATGATGCAAAACAACTGGGAAAAGAATTCTGCAAAGCCGGTGGATTTCCCAAACTTGAGATTCTCAGCATTGCTTCTCATGTTCTTGAGGAATGGACAGAGCTTGAAGAGGGAGCTTTGCCAAGCTTACAATACCTCCACTTCCACAACTGTTTGAGTCTTAGGATGCTCCCAGAAGGTCTGCAGTCCGTCACTACTTTGAAGCAGTTGGATTTGCTGCCTTTGCTTGATGAACATGCTGAAAGGTTAAAACCTGATGGTGGGGAGGAAAATTACAAGATCGGGCACATTCCAAGAATATCATTCTTGCCCATGTCTGTTTTGAATTCAATGGCACATGACCACCCTTGCAATCAAACCGAAGTTAAATCTGAAGAATAAAGTTGTGGCCTAGTATCATGTTTGTGTTAATTCATACAAATAAGTATAGGATTCCAATGACTATAGAAGTCCCTTAAATTTCTGTACTTTATCACTTGTTATTGTGTATGTATTCAACCATTCATGTGTTGTTGTCTCACTGCTGCTTGTATTGGTCTGGGAATTTTATGAAAAGATAATTTGATATTCATGTTGAGTATAGAGAACTGAAATAGGTAGCAAATATTTTGATCATATTCCTGAACCAGTTCTACTTGTAGGATTCTATCAAAGTGCCACTTCCATGCAACTCAGTTTCACATTACAGGTGTTTATCCAGAAAAGGGATCATGCATGAGGTATAGAATCGCTTCAATCATGAAAGAAACTAATTGGAAGATAAGTATCTTGAAATTATCTTCTAATATGAATTGCATCAATTGAAAAGTATTTCCATCTAACAGAATATACCAACAGCAAAAGAGAAGGGCATATCATCTTTATTTTAAACCTATTTCTCAAATGTCAAATATCATGTTTCCACTCATTAGATTCTACTATACAAGAATATCACGTTTACCTGTGGCCTTTATAATGGATAATAACTGGAGCAGTGGAAGTAAGATAGATGTGAGAGACACGAAAAGGTATCCAAGGATAAAAATGATCAATCCTGAATTTATGAAGAGTAAAAGCTTTACTTCTGGACAAGCTTCCAGTACGTATCTGATATGAAGGGGATTTGAGATATTTCTTTATCATTTCATTATTAATTGCATCCACCTCCAATCCAACTAAGACCAGGCATTTTCCTTGCTCCAACATTTACTATATTATCTCTTGTTCTCTTTACATCATCCCATCTCCCATCACTGGCATAAATGTTAGAAAGCATAACTTTGTAAGCACCTTTTCTCGGCTCATTATCAAAGAGTTGCTGGGATACAATTTCCGCCAACTCAGTGTTCCCATGGACATCACAGCATGATAGAAGTGCTCCCCAAATTCCAGAATCCACTGGTTGCATCAAGGACAAAACAAAATTGTATGCCTCTTCCAACTCCCCTGCCATTCCTAGGAGCTTTACAATGTGAATATAATGTTCCGTTCTAGGTGGGATGCAAAATTCATCCATCATTCTTCTGAAAATTTCCTGGCCATCTTTAACAAGGCCAGCATGACAACAAGCACAAAGGAGGCCAGATAATGTGGATTCATCAGGTTTCAAACCTTTCTCTAGCATCTCTTCAAACAGTTTAAAAGCCTGAGCAGCAAGTCCATGCAAGCCAAGACCAGAAATTACTGAATTGTAGGAAACAATATTTCTGTTGCGCATATTCTCAAAAACAAGAATACCTAACCCCACAAAACCACACTTCAAATACATATCTATAAGAGCAGAAGAAACGATGATATTAGATTCCAATCCATGTCGAAGAACATAACCATGTATCTCAGTACCAAGCCGCACATCTGTTAATTGAGCAGAAGCCACCAATAAACTAGCAATCAGAATTGGATCTGCCTTCTTACCTGCCACAGACAAATTCCTATAGAAGAAAAGAGCTTTCTTATAATCTTCACACTGCAAAAATCCGGTTATCAAAGCGGACCATGCAACTAAATCAGGCTGATATAAACCGATAAAAACACCATATGCTGAATTCATGCACTTGAATCTTGAATACATGTTTACAAGTGCACTGCCTACATAGGCATTGCAATCAAAACCACTTTTCAAGCAGAGCCCATGAATTCCTTGGCCAATTCCCAGCAGACTAAAATCCATTAAACCTGAGATAAGCCCAACCAAAGTAAACCCATCTGGCTGTTGCTTCCCTATTTCTCTCATTCCATTAAACAACTGTAACCCTTTACCCCAAAATCCACAATAACTATAGCCAGAAATCATGGCATTACATAGAACCAAATCCCGCTCAAAAATCCCAGAAAAAACCTTGCTTGCTTCACTAACATGACTGAATTTTGAGTAAGCTGTCACTAATGCACTAGAGGAAACAGAATCCAAACCTAACCCAGAAACAATTAAACCTCCATGTAAAATTCTCAAACCATCAAGATCAAAATTTTCATGGCACCCTCGTATAAGACAAGCATAAGTGAAGTTATCAGGTTTTGTTTCTGTTCGTAGCATTTTTGCATAAAACGATAGAGCTTCATCAAATTTGTGAGCTTTGGCAAAAGCTCGAATCATTGAATTCCATAGGAAAATGCTCCGTTGAGGAGTTTTGTCGAACAGGTTGTAAGCAGAGATAAGATCATCGTTCAAAGCATAGAACCTTAGAATCTTAGTTGCATAAAAAGATTCATGGGAGAGGTGGGATCTAAGGATTAGAGCATGTAACTGCTTGGTTCTTGATCGCGTTTGATGGGACTTTGTGAGTTCTTGAAGAAGAGAGGAAAACTTTACCGACATTTAGTAAATGTCTCGAAGTTCAACTTGTCATGTTTGTCTGGGTTTGCTTGAAATGGAAAATGAATGAAGATTTCTAGGCGATTGTTGAATAATCACGAATCGCTGCTTCGGCTAGTTTTAAAATCGAAGATACAGTTATGGCCGTTAAAGCCTGCAATCCAATTACCTTAATGATCGCTGCAATCTGCAGAAGCTAAGTGAACTAATTTTTTTCTGTCTCACGATCGTTTGAAATTAACACATTGAAGAATTACTTGAAAATAAATACAAAAGCCACATTCTCTTTTATTTTTCTGGGAATCCAAAAGGAAAGGAATAAAGGATACTTCAACTTCGAGGATTTTTTTGGTTAACAAAAGAATTAAAAGGAAGAGATAGACAAGTAACGAAACCGTTGCAAAATTCTTCACAATATTAGAAGCAAGCTTGCTTCTTTCTCCTACAAAAGCAGATAAAAGGGTAATGTTATTTTAAGAATTAAAATAGTAATCTTTTACTTCACTATTGATGGGTTTTATTTTTTCAGAATGAACTGGATGCAGCCAAATATCACGTGCAGGACAGAGTCATTAAACTTCTTCATAATCCTTTAGATCCCATACCTAATGGATAACACATCTTTACTGGGAATTGATTTCAATCTCCAGAAATCTTGACAATGATCTTACTTTGAAGGGTCCAGAACAAAGTTTATTGGAGAATGCTCGAGGCGGTAGATCATTAACCATTTCTCTATTGGCAGCACAAATCGTTGGCTGTGAGAGTTCATTTCACATGCAGGTACTAAAGTTAACATTTACAGGTCAATAGTTACCAAATTTCAAATTGAATAGCTCAATATTGATTTTATATCTATCAGGTCATTATTAGAAAATTTATGTAGAGATTTGGCCAAAATTTTTTCTTGTGATGATTAACTACTTAAGTCCTAGCTTATAGACTACACCAAAAAAAAAAAAAACATATAGTGTTTGATTACCATGTCGAAATGGCTGAAAGTTTGTCCTATTGAATAAAGAACAAATAACTGAAGCAAAATTGACAATGTATCAATATTTTAGCATTGCTTTTAAGCTGCCAAAGCTTCAACAGACACTAACAAAGTTTTAATATGCAGAAAAATCCACTGCTTGCTTAAAAAGCAACAGTAATGGAACAAACTCATAAATATAGCTAGCTACTACAGCCTGTAGAGGAGGTATGCCAGCACCTAATGATGTTTGTCAGATTTGGACTGATGGTGGTGGCGGAGATGGAGTTCTCGACCTTAGGCTACGAAATGGCACAGATTTAAATTACCGGCAGTCTCCAGAATTCTGCATCCAAAGCTACCTCTGGCCGAAACCATATTCATTTGGCCATTTCCAAACTCAGAAACTTGCAATGAAGTCTTTCTGCAATCCATCAGACTATGGGAAAAGAAATAACAAAACATCGGTGGAATATTAATCAGCATTAATTGGCATCAGAACCCAAAACCGACGTTGTATACTTTATGTTAATAAGTTTACCTATCAAATGGCACTGCAGAATACCTACCTTATATGGCATCTTGATACCAAATTGACAATGTACGAGGGAAGAAAATATTACAGAAAAATGTCGGCATAAAATGTCAGCTTGATTAGCAAGTTACGAGCAACAAAAAAAAAAATAAAATGTTGATTCATAGAGGAATAAACACAAATACAAAAAGAGCATTAATATGTTTCAAATTCAATTACAAACAGAAGCACCATAAAACAAATACCAGTAACTAAAAACGCACCTGACTAACTGCTATATGGTGTCCACATATCCATATAAAACCTCAGTGACCGCGGAACCACCGATTTCCATGCATCAAGATCCGGCAACTCACCAGTAAGGGCAATCGTGCTATCATCATTTTGACTTCCAAGACTCAAAACAAAAAGATTGTCACCAAAAACCTGATGCATTGCCTTCAAAGTATCCTGCATAACCACAGCGCCGTCTCTTCTCTTATCTTCTGCCTCCACACAACGACCCCCAACATTCACCATTATTCTCCCACCTTTCCTCAAACACCTAGTGAACTCTTCCCAAGTGTTCGGATCCTGAAGCTCAGGTATAACACTACCTTTGCTAAAGAGATCAACAAGAATACCGGAGAATCCGTCTCTAACATAAGATTCTAAGGACAATGCATTTCCAATGTAAATAAAAAGCCTATCTGAGAAATCTCTTTCGAGTCTTTCAAGCCCAAAATACTTTCTCCCCACTGCAATCACAGATGGGTCAAGCTCCCATCCGTGAACCCTTCCATTTTGATATAATTCTAGTATCAACCGGGCTGCTGAACCCGCCCCGAAACCTAGAATGGCTACAGGTCCGGGAGGCAAAATCGGAGGCAAAGTGGCGAATACGTCGAAATAGGTGTTAGTGAGTAATTTGTGGCTAAAGGAAATGCTGTGGATATTTCCAGGATCATCTAGAAGGAGAAGTCGAGAACCCGCAAGAGGGTGGTCCACTTTTCGGGAGACTTCGAGAACGCGAATGTAATTGTATCTGGATTTGAATTTGGCAATGATTTGGATGTCTTCGGTTGGGATGCCATCTTCCTGTCTACGAGTCTTGTTTCTGGAATTGGGTTGTACAGAGGTTTCGGTTTGGAGGGTCTTACTTTTGGGATTGGATTGTATAGAGATTTTGGTTTTGGGACTGGATTGTACAGGGTTAGTAGGATTGGAGTGGTGGGTATGTTGATATTTGGCTGCTGTTGAAAAACTTGGGAGGAACTGCACAGGGGTTTTAAGAGAGAATTTAAGGTTTATTGGGCTGTCATAGCGGGAAAATTGAACTGGGTAAGGGGTAAACGGTGCGATTTGTACTGAAGTCATCTCTTCCTTTTTCTTTCCCGTATGATTCCTCTCCAGTGAGCACTGAACAGTGGTCGCGGAAACTCTGTAATCAACAGGGCAAAAATAGAAAATAAGACTAGTTTTCAGGGGGGGAAAATAAAAATCTTCGTAGAGACTTTGGGCCTTGCAGGAATCAATCCAGGCACGTGAAAACTGAAAAGTAAGCCCATATTGAAGGTAGAATTGTAAAATTTAACAAATTATTTTCAGTCTGTTTCTTTTCGGAATTTTTTTAAAAATATTTTCTGACATTTTTCTTAATTTTTTTTCTAGTTAATTTTTTATTTAATTGCAATACAAAAAATTAATTAAAAATATTTAGAATTATAAAAACTCCATATTCTCAAAAGTTATTGTTAAAATGATTTGATTTTCCCTTAAACCTTAAAATGGTTCAATTTTCTTTTGACCGAAAAAAAAAAAAAATGGGTTCTGATTTTTCTAGGTATTCAAAACATCAGAAAAATGGGAAAATATTTTGTAAACAAATTATTTTTGCAAAAACAAATGGAGCCTGGGTGTTTGAAGACACAAGAAAAATAGTGGTTGGCTAATGCTTCACAAATCACAATCCTTAATTGCAATGAAAACCAAATTTTCCTGCTCAGTAATTTAGTATAAAGACTACACTCTATAAGTTGATATGACTGTGTGACCCTTGCATAAAATAATTACAAAGTGTACATAATGTATAAACAAGAGAACAAAAATAAAAAGATGACCCCAAAAACCAGTAGGAAGAGGAAAGGAGAAAAAATAAGTAAATTGTATCTATATTCTAACTTGAATATCAAATCAAAGCCTGGTTCTATGACAATACATTTTCAAACAATAGAGTGATAGGGGGAGAAGTTAACTTGTTTTGTGTAAGTTCCTACTGTATGCTTAATTTATCTAACAACAATCCTTTGGCTTGGAAGTATAAGCTCTCTTGTTGGAGGAACATCGCCTAGTCTACAAGCTCTGAGGCACTAAAACAAGAAGACACCGTTCCATAAATCAACATCATGGATGCTCTTCTTTCTTGTCTTCTTCCATTTCATGTGAATGATCTCTAAATAAAAAAAAAAAAACACAAATTAGAAGGGCAAGAAATGTTTCAGTACAATGTAGTGATTTGCGTTGACTATTCTCTACATGTATAACTATGTGTCTCCCCATGGTCTCGAATAATCATGCAAGAATTTTATACAAATTTGATATACTGAACAAATGGATGAAGAAAGTTAATTACATATCAATCATATTATATCTCTATCTTCTTCTGTGGTTCAGTTATGAAAGGAAAATATATCACAAGAAAAGATTACCTCATTTCATCTTTTGCCACTGCCCGACTATCATTGTTCAATCTTCTAGGCCGAAGCTCCCCATCCTCATCAGGATCCGACTCATAATCCTCACCATTCCATATGCGTCGTTTAGGTCTTCGATCCATATCCTCTTCAGGCTGCATCAAATGAATCCCAATAATGGAAGAAAGACATCTGGTCAGGAAGTTAGATCCATGAAATTACTAAAAAAGATTTGTATGCCATTGCTTGCCAACCTCTTCCGGAACTTCAGTAGTGGGTGGTGTTGTCTGAAAAGGTACACTAGGTGCATTGGGCAGTTTAGAAAGTTGCTCCAGTAATATGTTCCTGAACAAGTTGTGAATCAGAAAATTGTCAAAGAAAAAGGTATAATTACAAACAACTATAGGAATCAAATTGGAAATGCATTGACATCTCCATTAGAAAAAAAAAAGTTCATTATGGATTCTAAGTACAACAACTCAAAGTTTTATCTTCAAAAAATGCAAATATAAAGTAAATTACTGGCACTTGCTACAGCATTGACTGTAAGCAAGAAATGTGTTATGCCAAATCACCTTATTCTCTCCATATCTTTGGGCGAGTTTAGGTTCTCCATGTTAGATGGTTCAATGTGAAGCGTGTAGTCAGGGCCAAAGTACTCATAATACTCATTGTATGGCAATTTATTATCAGGTTCCACCCCAACTGCAATTGCTGTCTGCGACAAAGTAACAAACCACTTACCAATTAAGGGACTTAATGAACTAATAAAGAGAGAGAGAGAGAGAGAGAGAGAGAGAACCAGAAGTACAGTAGAAGAAAGGGGATGACAGACCTCATAGCACCAGCAACGGGCAACATTCCTTATAGTATATCCCCCGCCACCCAAGACCATAAGAGGAACATTAAAAGATCTAAGAAAACGAAGGCAATCAGCATGGCCCTTCACAGACAGGTTGAAGCAGCCCAACCTATCACCAGATAGTGAATCTGCTCCACATTGGAGAACAACCGCATCAGGCTGATAAATTTCCATGACTTTTTGGATGATGGGCCGGAAAAGACCGCGGAAACTTTCATCATCCATCCCATCGTTTAATGGAATATTCAGGGCATAGTTCTTCCCTTGGCCAGCACCAGTGTCCTTTATGTGGCCTGTTCCTGGAAAGAAATCTCCAAATTTATGAAAAGAGACTGTCATGACCCTGTCAGTAGTATAGAATGCCTCCTCAACACCATCACCATGATGGACATCAATATCAACATACAGGACACGCTGCCAATATATCAACAAAGCATCAGCAACATTTTTTATTCTATACATATCTTGGAAAGTGAACAGGGATAAAGAATCAATTCAACTTGCAACAACGTTACAAAACATGTTTTCTTCAGTGAGCATACAATCTGATGTGACAACACAAGAAATATAGAGGTCAATTAAACACAGAAAAACCTAAATATATTCTTTCAGCTAAAATTGAAGATGTGTGGCTATTACAAGCCTTTTGTATTTAAGCAAATCCAACAGAAATATGAACTAATGCATTTCAAAGTACCTTTGTAAGAACAACAGATTGGCATTCAGTTGTTAAACTGCTTTCAGCAAGGGGCAAAGCAAAGCGCCAAGGCAAGAACAAAGGCAGACAAAAGTTGGACTAGGTTAGCAAATTTGTTAAGCTATGTTTTGTTAACATATATATAGTAATTGGTTAGCAAATGTTTGGGAAAGCAAGGACTAGGTTAGGCAAGATACTAATTCCTCTAAAAAAGCCGATGAACTGATCGAGGAAGAAAGCTAGCCAAGGCATCTTGGGGGTAAGACTGGCTTCTTGCTCCAGAAACACCAACATAGGAACAGAACTAATTTCAATCCATAAAATTCGTGCTAATGCTAACTACCTGTTCTCCAATTTCAACCATTTTCAACCACAACACAGATAAGCATGTACACACAACGACAGAAAATTTAAGCATGTACACACAATACTAATCGAACTTATAGTCTAAAAATGTGCAAATGTTGCTTAATGTAAATAAGTTTTGGATATGACAATATGAGTATGAAAATTTAACCAACCATTACATTCTCACATATTTTCCTCTGCGAGAAGCAAAGAGATGGAAGACACTAACACAAGAAAAAGTAGAGTAGAACTAATTCCAAAACCAAACATTAAACTAAGAAACAAGTGTAAATGCTACCTTAACAATTCACATAAAACATCACCACACCCAGAACTTGGGAAGAAGAAGAAGCTATTACCCTGTGGACCTTGAGCAACTCGAGAATCCCAAGCACAATATCATTAACGTAACAAAACCCGGACGCCTCGCTCTTCTTAGCATGATGCAAACCACCAGCCCAATTCAAAGCAATATCGGCGTCACCACGATTGAGCTTGACGGCCGCCCCAATCGAACCACCAGCAGACGCCTGACAAAATCCAAAAAGCCCATCAAAAACAGGACAATCCTCCCCAACATTAAACCTCTTAAGATGCCTATTATGCGCAGGGTCGGACAGAGACTCTGGAGACACAGAAGAAAGGAACTTGACATAGTCGTCGGAATGGAACTTCCGGATATCGGTGGTACCGGCGGGGAAAGGCCGGTTGATCTCCATCCGACGATGGAGAGAGTAGTGCACGATCAAATTGTGTGCCATGCGAATCCGGTGAGGCTTCATTGGGTGTCCCTGGCCATAATAGTAGTCGCCGATCGTGGGCTCGTAGAAATAGGTTACGCGGCGCTTTTTGGCGTCGGTGCCCGTCGATGGGAGAGACACGCCACCACTATCGCCCATTTGCAAAACCCTATTTAGTGAAACTTGGAACTAAACACTCTCTGTATGCGGTTTCCTTCTTGGGAAAGAGAGTTTCTTTGTTCAAATTTGAAGACCAGATACACACTCGAACAAAAATTAACTTGGAGTCTTATGTGCTTTTCTCTGCAAACTCCTATGCAGATTAAAGAGACGACATGACAGAATACACACGCATAATCCTAATGCGATTTATATACTAACCTGTGATTTGCATTTTTCAACAAAGAAAGAAGAGCTTTTATATAAATTAATTACTTAATTTAAATAAAATACATTTATTTATTTTTTAGAAATAATTATCCATATGATAATAAAAAAATTTTCTAGATACTTTTAATAGGAATCGGGTTGCTTTCTTAAAAGTAATAATTTTCCATGCCAAATCCAATAACAAATTTATTAATTTAATTCGTTTACTTTTGAAAAAATAATTTATCTTTTGATTAACAAATTTATTAATTTTGCTTTCTTAAAATTGACGTCCTAAAGTTATTAATGGTTAACTTTTTCTGTTAATTTGATTTATTTTTATACTTTTATAAATATTAGCTCGTACGTACCGCAAAAAACATTAAGTGCTATCAATATGTGCATTTATAATAAACAATTGTCCATCAAACATTAATTATTAAATGTCGATAATAAAATTTTCAAGCAAATTAAAGATTAATATTATAAACATATATAAAGCTCTACTGATACTATTTTCAAACAATGTTTATTTATTCTTTCATTAGTCCAATCAATAAAATAATAATATTTGATATCTTATTTAAATCCAAGAATTGTAATATCTATATAAGTTTATATTTTTATGATTTTTTTTTCTAAATTGAATCAAATTAAAAATTTAGGGATACAGAAAATTAATAAGTTAGTTCTAATTTCATTTATACAAATTGCCTATTTTCATTTGAGAAATATTATATATGTAATAGATTCACATTAAAAGACTTTTACTTTATATATATTCACATTAAAAACTTTATAAAATGGATAAAAATATCAATTTATACTCAAAATAATGAGTTGTAAAATTATAATGAGTAACTTACTCAGAGATAATAAACACAACACTAAATTTAACCTTTACTACATATTTGGATGTACACATCACTCAGTATAAATGTAAGAAAAAAAAAGTTTCTTATTGTCTATAATATTTTATGTACTTATTTTTTAACTAATTATGAATATAAATTGTCTTTCGCGATTATTTTAAATAATAAATCAATGATGAAATTAATTTCATCAATAATTTTATTAATTATTATTGTTATTTTTTAAAATATTTTAAAATTTAATTTTATTAATTATTATTGTTATTTTTTAAAATATTTTAAAATTATTATAGACTGAAAATAAAAAATTATTGTTAAAAAAATTTGTAATAAAGTTATGCCAAGTAAGACAAAAATGAACATATATGGATTTTCAACTGGAAAAATGTATCTGTATTTATGTGATAACAAATATTTTAACAAAACTCTACTCGAGGTAACATTATCAAATTATATTGATGCTATTATGATTTATTATATAATTACATGTATATGACAACGTCAATATAGTATTCATAACGTGGTCTATAAGTTAAGTTATTACGTACGAGGTTAATAAATATAAAGTATCATATATATAATTTTATTATAAAAAATTTTATTATAAAATATTAAATTTCACTATATCATAATATAATTTTAAAATTATATTTATAAATATAAAATTTATGATAATTAACCGGGCATTCGCTCCGAGTGATGCCATCGTATTTTTTCTGAAAAGAGTTCTAACAATTTTGAAAGAAGAAATTATTTCTTTTTAATATTAAAATTTTAAATTAGCGGTGACATATCTTATTGTTACGTGTCTTGTGTCGTAAACAAGATTTTAAACAATGAGCGAGCTAGCCGCAAACTCGAGCCCACCGACCTGCCCGACCGTCTCACGAGTCATGTCCTCGTTTAGGCGCGTAGTTTTGTTTTTCCTTTTCACCTCTTTCATAGTCTCACGTGCCAACTAGGGCTTTAGTTCGCCGCTTCATTTCTACCCAATTCGCAGCCGTCATCTCCCTCTCCCCTA
Organism: Jatropha curcas; assembly: GCF_014843425.1. Next base: position 3,486,278 of record NW_023590909.1, read on the forward strand.
TCTATCAGCCGCCGTCAAATTACTAAACCCTAACCCTAATTCTAACTCTATTTTTGTTTAATGCGCTGTTCTCACACACCGAGCTTCAAGACTCCAATCTTCCACATCGACAATGGAGGCGTTGAAGGAAAATTTAGAAGAAATAGAGACTGGGACCTCCGTCGAGTCGTTTCAGAAGTTTTTGGATTCGCAGAAGGAACTCTTTCACAGTCAGATCGATCAACTTCAATCAATCCTTTGCTATCAAGAAATGGTGCGTTTGTAGTATTGGAGAATTTTAAAGTATCGAAATAACTATCGAAAGCTTGAATTACACCAATAGAGGAGAATTGTTTTAGATTTCGTTTGTTTTCTCTGTTTAGTTTAGCTCTGTTTAGTTTAGAGCCTTAAAGGGCAATCAGTTATTTATTTTGTACTAGAAGTTGCTATCCATGTTTAATTCAAATCCTGGGGCATTAAGATATTCAATAGGGTTCTTTCTCTATTCCGCTTGTTCTGTTTGTATTTTCGGTTCTTAGGACGGTATATATATAACTACATAAATCATTTTCGGAGTAGTAAATTATGTTTTTTCTAATGCATCATGGATATGGAATTTCTTTGATCACGACTTCCTAAATTGAATTTTACTATGTATGGTTCACAGGATAGTGCTATGTTTGGTATTTGAATTCTAACGCGTCTTAAAATCATGCGAAAATGTGAATTAAGATTTTGTTCAAGGTTCTAAAAGCTTCAAACTTGCTTGAGTTGTCTATTGGGGTTACATTTTCTGTTTTTCTTATCTCAGGAGAACGAGAGGTTTGTTATCTCAGGAGAACGAGAGGTTTGAATAACAATTGGAAAGTTGGAACTCAAGACCATAAGTGATCTAAAGAAAGATTCTGTTGCTTTCCATGAGATGATTATCTCGAGCAATGGTGATCTTGGAGAATGGTTACAAAAGATGTCATCCATCCTTATGAATTTGAAGGACTACGTTGAAATGGGAAACCCTGAAGCTGATAATTCCGAGGCTGAAAAGAGTTCATTTAAGCACAGATCTCCCGTTATCCCAGATGATTTTCGATGCCCAATTTCTCTAGAACTAATGAAAGATCCTGTGATTGTCTCTACTGGACAGGTTTGGCTACGACTTGTGTCATAATTCGTTGCTTTGTAAATTTTTTTGCTTTGTAAATTTTTAGTGGCCATTGTTCATAAATTGTCTTCATTCTGCAGACCTATGAAAGATCGTGCATCCAAAAATGGCTAGATGCAGGACACAAGACTTGTCCAAAGACACAGCAAACACGGTTGCATACTGCTCTAACACCTAATTATATTTTGAAGAGTTTGATGGCATTGTGGTGTGAAAGCAATGGTGTTGAGCTGCCTAAACAACAAGGAGGTTATAGAAAAAAAAAAATTGGAACCAGTTTAAAAAAAATTGGAACCAGTTTTTCAGATTGTGATCGAATTGCTATTGTTGCCTTATTAGAGAAATTGGCAAATGGGAATCCAGAACAACAAAGAGCAGCTGCTGGAGAGCTACGTTGGCTAGCAAAGCGGAATGCTGATCCTGGTATGTACTTATGGTGAAGAAAGTGTTAGTGGCTGTTTCTCACGATACGTTACATATGATCCTTGTGTGTACATAATTTGGCATGAAGCACAATAAAGTGTTAGGATCGTCGTTATTATTGTTCATCATCAATGTACCATGAAGTATGTTGTTAGTATTACATATGATCTTGCCTCCTTGTTTATCATGCTGGCAAAAACCCTTATACCAATATATTTGCTTTCTCGTGTGTGTGAGTGGCAAGCGAACTTTTGGTGTGTGACTTGTGTGCTTCTGATTTTGAGCTCTTTTGTGATGTTCAATCTTCCGCTTGAAAAAGGGGAATCTGAGCCTCCTTTTATATGCTTAAATCAAGGTCGGGTTTTGTTTACTTTGAGTGGGTGACTCGTGACCTGATGATTTTGAGCTGTTTTGTGATGTTCAATCTTCTGGCTTAAAAAGGAGAATTTGAGCCTCCTTTTATATGCTTAAATCAATGTCGGCTTTAGCATTACATTCGTTGAATGTTGTTGGTATGTGAACAAAGCTTGGCATAATTTTGATATGTGAACAAAGCTTGGCATAATTTTGATCCTTGTTTCTCATGCTGGCAACAGCCCTTATACCAATAAATTTGCTTTCTTTCTTGTGTGTGTGAGAGTGGCTGTCTGGCGAACTTTGGGTGTGTGACTCGTGAGCCTCTAATTTTGAGCTGTTTTGTGATATTCAATTTTTTGCTTGAGAAAGGCGAATCTGAGCCTCTTTTTATATGCTAAAATCAATGTCGGCTTTAGTTTACTTTGGGTGGGTCACTCGTGAGCTTTTGGTTTTGAGCTCTTTTGTGATATTCAATCTTCTGCTTGAAAAAGACAAATCTGAGACTCCTTTTACATGATTAAATCAATTTTGGCTTTACTTTTACATTCGGTGAATGTCGTTGCTGCGTGAACTAAGCTTTGCATAATTTTGATCCTTGTTTCTCATGTTAGCAACAGCCCTTATACCAATATATTTGTTTTCTTTCTTGTGTGTGTGAGTCGCTGTCTGGCGAACTTTGGGTGTCTGACTCGTGAGCTTCTAATTTTGAGCTGTTTTGTGATGTTCAATCTTCTGCTTGAAAAAGGCGAACATGAGCCTCCTTTTATATGCTAAAATCAAGGTCGGCTTTAGTTTACTTTGTGTTTACTTTGAGTGCCAATGACTCATTGAGGTTTTGATTTTGAAGCTCTTTTGTTTGTGATATTCAATCTTCTGCGTGAAAAAGACTCATGAGCTCTTTTGTGATACTCAATCTTCTGCTTGAAAAAGACTCATGAGCTTCTGATTTTGAGCTCTTTTGTGATATTCAATCATCTGCTTGAAAAAGGCAAATCTGAGACTCGTTTTACATGCTTAAATCAAGGTGGGCGACTCATGATCTTCTAATTTTGAGCTCTTTTGTGATTTTCAATCTTCTGCTTCGAAAAGGGAACCTAAAAAGGCAAATCTAAGCCTCCTTTTATATGGTAAAATCAAAGTAGGCTTTAGTTTACTTGGGGTGGATGACTCGTGAGGTTCTGATTTTGAGCTCTTTTGTGATATTCAATCTACTGCTTTAAAAGGGATAATCAGAGGCTCCTATTATATGCTTAAATCAATGTCGGCTTTAGTTTTAAATTCGGTGAATGTTGTTGCTATGTGAACACAGCATTGCATAATTTGATTCTTCTTTCTCATGCTGGCAACACCCCTTATACCAGTATATTTGCTTTCTTTCTTGTGTGTGTGAGTGACTGTCTGGCAAACTGTGGGTGTGTGACTCGTGAGCTTCTAATTTTGGGCTGTTTTGTGATGTTCAATCTTCTGCTTTTGTGATGTTCAATCTTCTGCTTGAAAAAGGCAAATCTAAGCCTCATTTTATATGCTAAAATCAAAGTAGGCTTTAGTTTACTTGGGGTGGATGGCTCGTGAGGTTCTGATTTTGAGCTATTTTTTGATATTCAATCTTCTGCGTGAAAAAGACCCATGAGCGTCTGATTTTGAGCTCTTTTGTGATATTCAATCTTCTGCTTGAAAGAGACTCTAGGGCTTCTGATTTTGAGCCCTTTTCTGATATTCAATCCTCTGCTTGAAAAGGGCAAATCTGAGACTCGTTTTAAATGCCTAAATCAAGGTGGGCGACTCATGATCTTCTAATTTTGAGCTCTTTTGTGATTTTCAATCTTCTGCTTGAAAAAGGGAACCTAAGCCTCCCTTTATATTCTTAAATCAAGGTCGGCTGCTTCAAGGTCGGCTTTGCTGTTTACTTTGAGTGGGTGACTCGTGAGCCTCTGAATTTTGAGCTAATTTTGTGATATTTCAATCTTTCTGCTTTAAAAAGGGGATAATCCTGAGGCCTCCTTTGATATGCTGAAATCATGTCGGCTTTAGTTTTAATTCGGTGATGTTGTTGCTATGTGGAACAAAGCATTGCATAATTTTGATTCTTCTTTCTCATTCTGGCAACAGCCCTTATAGCCAGTATATTTGCTTCTTTCATGTGTGTGTGAGTGGCTGTCTGGCAAAAACTGTGGGTGTTGGTGAACTCGTGAGCTTCTAATTTTTAGCCTTGTTTTGTGATGTTCAAATCTTCTGCTTGAAAAAGGCAAATCTAAGCGTCTTTTATATGCTAGAAACAATAGTAAGTATCTTTAGTTTAACATGGGGTGTTGTACTCGTGAGGTTCTGTTTTGAGCTCTTTTTGTGGTGATATTCAATCTTCTGCTTGAAAAAGGCGAATTTGAGCCTCCTTTTATACGCTTAAATCAAGGCTGGCTTTAGTTTGCTTTCGGCAGTTGACTTGTGAGCTTCTAATTTTGAGCTCTTTTCCGATATGAATCAATCTTCTGTTTGGAAAAGGTGAATCTGAGCCTCATTTTAAATGCTTAAATCAAGGACGGCTTGAGTTTTACATTCGGTGGACGTTGTTGGTATGTGAATAAAGTTTTGCATAATTTTGATCCTTGTTTCTCATGTTGGCAACAGCCCTTATACCAATATATCTGCTTCCTTTCTTGTTACTTTGAGTGGGTGACTCGTGAGCCTCTGATTTTGAGCTTATTTTGTGATATCAATCTTCTGCTTTAAAAGGGATAATCTGAGGCTACCTTTGATATGCTGAAATGCAATGTCGGCTTTAAGTTTTTTAAAATTCGGTGAATGTTGTTTGCTATATGAAACAAAGCATTGCATGATTTTGATTCCTTCTTTCTCATGCTGGCAACAGCCCTATAATACCAGTATATTTTGCTTTCTTTCTTTTTGTTTGTGACTGGCTGTCTGGCAAACCTGTGGGTGTGTGACTGGTGAGCTTCTAATGAATTTAAATGGATATATAAAGGGTTAGGCTTAGGGTCTGCTGATTCCTTTGTGATGTTCAATCATCTTCTGAGTCATGAAGAAAATTTGACAATGCGACCAAATCATAAGCCTCCTTTTATAATGGTTATTAAATCAAAGTAGGTTCTAGCTATTTACTTGGGGTGGATGACTCGTGTAGTGTTCTGATTTTGTGAGCTCTTTTGTGATTATTCATCTTTGCGTTGATAACAGCACCCATTGAGCGTTTACTGATCTTTTGAGCTCTTATTGTCGTTATTCAATTCTTCTGCTTGAATAGGACCTCATGTTGCTTCTGATTTTTGGCCTTTTCTGATTATTCTAACATCTGGTTTGCTTGAAAGCGGCAAATCTGAGACTCGTTACTGTAGATGCTTAAATCAAGGATGGGGCGAACTCCATGATCCTTTCCTAATGTTTGAGCTCTTTTGTGAGTTCAATACTATCTACTTGAAAAAGGGAACCTAGAGCCTCCTTTTATATTCCTATATTAATTCATAGGTCGGCTTTGCTGTTTCACTTTGAGTGGGTGACTCGTGAGCCTCTGGATTTTTGAGCCTATATTTATCGTGAAATATTCATATCTTCTGCATTTATAAAGGGAGGTAATCTTTAGCAGGCTCCCTGTCTTGATTATTGTCTTGATTAATTTCAATCGTCGGCTTTCACGCTTTTAAAATTATAGGTCAGAAGATGTTGTGCATTCAGCATAATGTGAACTTCATAGCTCACGAGATCACAAGCACTCAGCCCCTGTTCCACATGAAACCACTTCACAACACATTTTGATTCTTTCTTTTCTCACTCAGTGGCTAGGACATTTGGCACTGTAAAAAGCCCAGCGCTCTGGTACTTGACAGGACATCGAGTAGGAGTAAATCAATTTATGTCGCTATTTGCTTGTGTCTTTCGTTAGCACAGACTGATGTCGCACCGTGAGACTTGTTTAATACTACAGCTGACGAGTCAAGACTTGTTTAAGGCATGATAGTTCAAGTGAATGCGCTCTAGGATGCATGCCTCTCTTACATAGCAAGATAGTAGAATTTAGATCACAAGAATAGCTCTATAAGTTATCTGAATCTTGCTGACAGAGTGCACTCACTCAAAAAAGGTAAACGGCAATGCGGACCTTTGGTACTGTCTTAAGGAATAGACAAAATAAAAGGAGGCAAATCTAAGCCTCATTTCTTTAGTATTGTTCCCTCTTTTTCAGACAGAAGAATTGAAAATACAATCAAAAAGAGGTTAGTCAAGAATTTTAAGAAGCTTGAACTCTAATTGAAGTCGCGGTCGAAGCCTGTATAATTTGGTAAGGTCCGAATTATTTAAAGACGAGGAGGCTTCAGATTCTTTTGGCCCGCTGATTCATAGTTCGAGAGGGATTAGCATCTATTAAGTAGATGAGTCTCATTCAATGTCCTTACATTAGGTCCTTTTCAAGTCAGAAGATTATATTCTCGAACAAGAGTAGGATTCAAAAATCAGAAACGCTCAGAGGTCCTTTCTTCTCACAGCAGTAAGGATTGAAGTACTCGTACAAAATAGATTGCGGGCTTGAAGAACAGGAACTCTTTTGTGATATTCAATCTTCTGCTTGAGAGACTCTTGGGCTTCTGATTTTGAGGCCCCTTTTCTGCTATTCAAGTCCTCTGCTTGAAAGGGCAAATTCTGAGACTCCGTTTTAAATGCCTAAATCAAGGGTGGGTCGACTCATGATCTTCTAAATTTTGGAGCTCTTTTGTGATTTTTTCAAATCTTTCTGCTTGAAAAAAGGGGAACCTAGCCTCCCTTTATTTCTTAAATCAAGGTCCGCTGCTGTTTACTTTGAGTGGGTGGACTCCGTGAGCCTCTGATTTTTTGAGGCTATTTTGTGATATTCAATTCTTCTGCTGTTAAAAGGGATAATCTTGAGGCTCCTTTGATATGCTGAATCAATGTCGGCTTTAGTTTTAAATTTGTTGTGAAGTGTTGTCCCTATGTGAACAAGCATGTGCAATAATTTTGATTCTTCCTTGTCTTCCATGCTGGCAACAGCCCTTATTACCAAGTATATTTGCTTTCTTTCTTGTGTTGTGTGGAGTGGGCTGTCTGGCAAACTGTGGGTGTGTGACTCGTGAGCTTCTAAATTTTGAGCTGTCTTTGTGATGTTCAATCTTCTGCTTGAAAAAGGCAATCCTAAAGTCTCACGGAGTACCTTTTACTACATGCCTCAAATTATAACAAAAGGTAGCTAGAAAGCCTTCTTTTTAGATTTACTTCTTGGGGTGGATGACTCGTTGTTTCCATAATAAAAGGGGAGGTATCTGCTGCTTTTTAATTGTTAGGGCCTTCTTTTTTGTTGATATTTCTATAAGCAGGAGACAAATTGATCTACGCGCCCTGAAAAAGACCCATGACATCTGAATTTGAGCTTCTTTGTGATATTACATTACACTTCATAGCTGCCAAAGAGACGGTGCATCTCAGAAGACTATTTTAGGAAGCTTCACGAAAGTCACACACTCTGATTTTGGAAGCCCCTTTTCTAATATTACAAACATCCGTTCTGTGCTTCGAAAAGGGGCAGCAAATCCCATCGAGATTCACTACGTTTTAAAATGCTTAAGATCAAACGGTGGGACGACTAATTTTGATCAACTTACTGTGAAAAAGTCTATATGAACTTCTTTAATTGTTGATTTTCAATCTTCTGCTTGAAAAAAGGGACCCTAAGCTTCCTTTTTATATTCTTAAATCAAGGTCGGCGGGTATAACCTTGCTGGTTTACTTTGAGTGGGTGACTCGTGAAGGCTGTTGCCAGAATGGAGAAAGACGAATTCCGTAAAATTGAGCCTATGCTGATAAATGTTGCTTGTGTTTTTGATGCCATAA